>JAHIAM010002427.1:0-35014 GCA_021605205.1 Aegilops longissima | reverse complement strand
TGCCCGCTCGGAAGAAATCGACGATGTCCTGTACACATTCTTCTTACAACTATTCAAATATTTATTGTCGGTATCATCCAAACAGGCGCGTATCCGCGGTATCCCTTTGTTTGTCCGTCCCTAAAGGTTACCGAGAGCAGGCCAATCATTGATGGTCATGAACAACAACGCCTTTTAGGTCAAATTATTCCCCATGTGCTCATCCCACGACGCACACTGTTCCATTCCACAGCTTGTAAGAGTTCTTCAACTAATGGCCTTAGGTACACATCAATGTCGCTGCTTGGTTGTTTAGGGCCTTGGATGAGCACTCGCATCATAATGAACTTCCGCTTCATGCACAACCAAGGAGGAAGGTTATACAAACATAGAGTCACATGCCGTGCTATGGTTGCTGCTTTGCTTCCCCAAAAGGATTAATGCCATCCGCGCTTAGACCAAACCATACGCCTCCTTGCGCCATCCGCAAACCCTTCCCATACTTTCTTTCGATTTTCTCCACCGCAACCAACAATGGGTACTCTCAACTTTCCGCCTTTCTTACGGTCTTTCGTGCCATCGTGACGCCTTTGGCATGCTCTTTTGTTTTGAACAACGCTTCAACCGTGGTATTATAGGAGAATACCACATCACCTTGGCAGGAATCTTCTTCCGGGCGCCGCCTTGACATCACCAGGTCATCGCGCTGATCTTATAGCGCAATGCACCACATACCGGCAAGCGCTCAAATCTCGATCACCGCAGTAGAGGATGCAATCATTAGGGCATGCATGTATCTTCTGCACCTCTAACCCTAGAGGGCAAACAGCCTTCTTTGCTTTCAGACGCATTTCGGCAATTCGTTGTCCTTGGAAGCATATCCTTTATCATTACCAGAACTTTCCAAATCCCTTGTCGATACACCATTCTCCCTTCCATTGCAGCAATTCTAGTGTGGTACCCAGCTTTTCTTGTCACCTACGCAATCTGGTACAACAATTTTTTGTGATCCTCTAACATGCGCTGCAACTTCTTCTTCTCCAAATCACTTATGCTAGTTTCTCTTTGCATCGGCAATGGTCCCGACCTAGATCATCAACGGCCTCATCTCGATGCCTCTTCTTCAGCTTCTTCCCGCATTGCCGGCTCAGCTTCTTCCCGCACACCGACTCAGCTTCTTCCCCATTGTTGTATCATCGTATTCAGGGAACCCATGGCCAGGATAGCTGTCGCCATCCTCTTCTTCTTCATTGTCTTCCATCATAACCCCTCTTTCTCCGCGCTTGGTCCAAACATTATAGTGGGGCATGAAACCGACTCAAACAGTGGACGGAATGGTTCTTGATATAGAGTAATTACGACCATTCTACAGCCAGCACATGGACAAGGTATAAACCATCCGCCCGCTTATTTGCCTCAGCCGCAAGCGTAAAAGTATGCACGCCTCAATGAACTGGAGAGCATCGTCATCGTGACATCCATTGCCGGCTCATCTTCATTACACAACAATCGAATAGACCAAATTAATACAAGTTCATACATAAATTTCATACAACACTTAAATGCAACAAACAAATAACTCTCTAGCTAAAGCATTTTAATGTACAACAAATGCGATCAAGATCGCAACTAAGGTAACAATTGATCCAACATCATAATGATACCAAGCCTCACTATCGATGGCATATTTTCTAATCTTTCTAATCTTCAAGCGCATTTTCTCCATCTTGATCTTGTGATCATCGATTTACATCGGCAACATGCAACTCCAATTCCATCTTCTCCCCTCAATTCTTTTCAATTTTTCTTTCAAGTACTCATTTTCTTTTCAACTAAATTTAACCTCTCGGCAATAGGGTCGGTTGGAATTTCCGTTCACATACCTCCTAGATAAAAATATCTATGTCAACTTGATGGGCATAATTTGTCATAAACACGAAATGCAAACAAATAGTTTTAAAAGAGAATATACCACATCCTAATCATAACAAGGACGAGGGCCGACGGGATGAATATCAAAACCATGGCACTATGTATAACAAACAACGACGGGTAAGATAATTATACGAGTAACTATATATCCAAATCACACAAACATCAATTTTTATATAAAATTTCATGAACAAGAGGCTCACCACAAGGTGGTGCCGCGCGGGATTTGCAAGGGCGATCGACGGTGGTTACGACGAGATTTAGAAGGCACTAAGTAAAGCACACCTACATATGCAAACTAAGTGTTATTTTGACCTCAAATTGCATATAAATCAAATACTAGCACATATATATATATTTCCTCCCAAATTACTAAACTCACAAATTAATCACTATATAAAGCATTGCAAGAGCTAATCTAGCAATGAGAGATGAAAGGACAAAGTTGCTAACCTTTGTGATCATTTGAATGGATGGGGCCTTCAAATATGGACAAATTTTGGGCAAATGTGTGATGAGCTCGAGAGGAAGAGGGAAGAACAGAGAGAGAGGGAAAGGGGAAGAACAGAGCGAGCCTGGGTGGACGAAGGGTTTATGTAGGACTACCTTTAGTATCGGTTCGTACAAGAACTGTACTAAAGGGCCCGGAGAGGGCCCCAGCCCGACAACATCCTCGCCACTACTATCATTAGTACCGGTTCGTGGCACTAACCGTGCTAAAGGTTCGCCACTTAACCGGTACTAATGAAAGCGCCTGGCTAGTTGTTGAACCGCACTAATGTATACATTAGTGCCAGCTCAAATTCAAACCGCACTAATGTGCTTCACGCTTTGACCCTTTTTCTACTAGTGGTTTCTAAACAATCTTATGCATTTGCAAATCCTTCCTAGAGTTCAAGTTCCTTTGTGCGATCAACCACACTAATTAGTGTGTTGAGGCACTTTATTGCCTCGGCATATACAGGTTGGAGCTACTATTATGACTCTAGGTGTCCTAGTTAATCGCCTAGTAATCTAGCCATGCCTCGAGTTCCCAGTGTGATGATTCTGGCAGTCATTTCCGAGATGCATCCCGTGATGCCAGCTAGTTTAGTAGGCATCCTACTCCTGGGTTTTGAACCCGAGATGCACCCTACTTACCTCATGTTGATAGTGTTGCTAGTTCCTTTAGGTTATTAGTAACCTTTGTGATAGTCCTCGAGGTTCGTGGTGTATCCTTCTTTCAAATACCATGAACTGCTTATGGCAGAAGATCTTGACCAACAGATCACAATAAGAGTGCTCTTGACGAAGTTCTCGATTCTATGTTGTGACTCTGCCGCTCTACCTTCTCTACATGGGTTATCCGAAGAAACCTCGTTGAACTTGGTTCACATACTAATCTATGCATCCACAACTCAGAAAGTTATATGCCCTTTGAGTTGTCCTCTTTAGTTGTCTTTGACCTTTGTCTATCATTGATAGTCAAGAGTATGCATGCATTCGCTCATCGATGCATTTTACTCTTGTGGTCCGCAAGCTTCATTCTATTCGGAATGACTACGAGAAACAAACTCCAATACCTTATCCATTTCTAGGATTTGGTCAAAGCAGCTTGTATTCCGCAGATCAAAATACCAATCCAGCTTTTGATTCTATTATACCCTAGAGTATTACCCCCTTTATGTCAGGATTCAAAAGAATTGCACCAGCTCTTATGAATTCTTGACGCAGTGATACTCTTGCCATCATTATTCATTCCCCGGATTCCGTATTATTGTAACCGGAATGCCGATGTGAACTATGATGAGTGAAATCAATACTTCTAGCAACCTTCTTGTTTGGTAGTTAAATGGACAATAACCTCATTCCTAGCATGTTGATTATTGATCCATCACCCTAATGTTGATTGTGCTACCTAGTCTTTATTTCCGGTGCACTCGATCAATGAGTCGATCAGACGTTCCTCACTCTTTTGATCATATCGCCTTGCCGTGAAAAGCAAGATTGTTCTGAGCTTAGTAACATACCGGTGGTTCGTGATTTTCCTAATGTCTTTTCGAAGTATCACCAAGCTATCACCTGACCGCTATGTTGAGTTCATGATCATGTTGGTTTCTATGAACCACCCATTTTCCAAGAATCTGCTCTCGGATAATTTTGAGCCAGTTGGTTAAGCTAAACAATAACTTGGAGAATTGGAAGATAAAAGCTTCCCGACTTAGTTCATTTCAAGGGATATTTAGTGTATTGAAGAAAGATGATATCCTCATCGATTGGTCCCTGTGATAAGTTGTTGGACCTATTATCTTATCGAAACTTTGATTTGAGTGTGGGCTATTATCAAATCAAATCAGAGCCAACGATGTTTGTAATGTTGTCTTACTCGTGGTTGATCCCTCGGGCTTACACCATTACATCCTTTGGTCTGACCAATTCTATCATCGTGTTCACTTAATTGTGGAATTCCATTTATATGTTAACTGGATGGATTGTTGTTGAGCCCATCGACAACATCCTTATCTTTTCCATGATTCATGTTGAACATCTATGCTAGTGTTGGAAATTTTATAAGCATTATCTTCATGTTCTGTTCATGAAACATAGGCTTGGATGAAAGGAGTGACTTTCTCCAATTCACGTGCACTTGATGTATGTTCCCGCCGTGGATCTGAGAAAGATTGTTTTTGCTTCCACCGAATCGCCCCTGTTGGTCATGCACATGTGCGTAAGTATTCTATGGTTTGGTAGGTTGGCCCCATTCTATATGTGTTCTTAGCACACCAAGCCACTGATTGACTTGTTCAAGGAAGAGAAGTCTATGCTTGGGATCTAATCCATGTACTTGCATAAAGACTTCGATATCCTCGATGAGGGTTCCCCACCTAAAATCGGTAGTGTTTTTATTATAAGACTACTATGTGGTCATGTTTGTCTCTGACAACGGTTCACATGTTGTAGTAGGACCAGCTCATGTTTTCGAGCTTACTACCGTAGTCCATTTTCCCGAGATTCTCGCAACGTCATCTCGTCGATTTGTGTTGCAAACTTTCAATTTTCTCTCTAGACTTGAGGAGTTTGGAATATCCTAACACCAAACAGATCTGAATCTCGTGCAGATATGATGGTTGGAACGCTTCCCAAGAACTATAATATTGGTATCTCAGAATCGTAAGGTTGACGCCGGCCAACACACCCAGCCGGAAGAGCCATTATTGTAGTATCTTGATTGAGGAAGTTACCACCCACCCATAAGGATCTCGAGAATTTATTCCAAAGAGTTGTTCCTTGCGGATTCTTGAGCTCCCGGTTCGACCTGTTACTTGATGTTCTAGATACTAAACCATTTCAATGAATGGGTTATGCTAGCACATCAAGGAGAACATTAGTAGCGGAGTGCTAAATGCTTCTCATCAATCATCCAGATTTTGATCCCTTGGCCTCGCTTAAGGTGAAATCTGACAAGGTGTTATCTTCCTTTGCATCCGCATCGCCCATCACTATTCATCTTGGTGGTATGTTGTGTTGCCGTGATCCTTGACACGGATATTGGTAAACCTTGATGAATATGGAAATGCTCAAGTTCTTGAGAGCACGCGACACGCACTAGGTGTTATCATCGCACTAACCGGGATTGCTCCCGCTTTCCTCGATTATGTTATAACCTTTCGCATAAGGGATTCACTCTCTACTATTGGGGTTCTCCCGCTTCTAGAATCATTCCCAGCATTTTCTTTTTGTTCCCAGCTTGCACCGCCATCGTACACCCTACCTCGAATACCCTTCTCAAGAATTACTGATCAGATCATCTTCAAAGTGGTCCTACCATGGGCTCCATCCATCTTCGGTGATAAGCAAAATCATCCCTTGTGTTGTCTTCAACAAGGTAATCCACATCATCCATTCTGGTCCAAGAATACCATTCTTCCCAACTCCTTTAAACGATCGTTTGTGATTTGCCTTAGGCTGGTATAAGGAGTCTCAATGATCTCTATATCAAAAGTAATTCTTCTTGCAACTTAAGGTAATAACTCTACGAGTCGCCTTCTGTAAGATGTTTCGTTATAATATCATGGAAACTCAACTCCTCGCTATGTTGACAACCGTTCACCACCCTCTTAAGTGTGAAATTGTTGTCTACCTGGTGAACGCCCGTCATCCTGCTCCACTCCATCCTCTAGATTTGTGCTTCATGTCTCACTCGATAGATGTTGCTATGTCTCATTCCGTGAGTTGATCTCGAGTTGTTCGATCTTCATGGAGATCGATCCTTCTAGAGTTTTCCTTTCCTCTCGTTGTCATGTTGGCTGAGTTCTCGTGAGAAAGACATCGAGACAAAGATGGTAGCTTAATCATTTCTATGAAGCGCAACCTGATCATGAAGATTATGTTAGTTTATGCCCCCTTCATGTTACTTCTCACGCTTTGAATCTCGGACGAGATTCTTGTTTAGTGGGGTGAGTTTTCACATCCCTAGCTCCCCGCAATGCACTAGGCTAGCTTCATGAGTACCATCATGTTTAAATTTTGCCTAAACTTGAAATGTGGATGTTCAACCCTAGCACCAAATGAAATCCAACTAGGATCACAATGAAATATTTTAAATAAACCCAAATGTTTTGGAAATGTTCATCATTTCGATAAAGGTAAAACCTCCGCAAAAAATGATGAACATATTTCTAGGTCATTTCTGGATTTTTGAATTAACTCATATTGTATTTGAATTGGGGCATTTAAATCCTATAAATATTTTAAATGCTCTAATAATTCTGAAACTAGTTGAGGGCTGTTGGGAATATTCTAAACAGAGCCCACATTTATTTTCAGGATTTTCGGAAACGTTTTAGTATTTTTAATAAATCCCAACAGTTACAGAAAAATAGAAAACATAATTTAAATAGAAAAGAGAGAGAGAGAAAGGCCAGAGGCCACCTACCGGGCCGGGCCGCCCATCTCGCCCGTGCAAGGTCATCACTCACCGCCAAGAGGCGGCAGAGGAGGGAGAGAACCCACGGCGCGCGAGGCGCCATGCCTCCTCCTTGCTCGCCTCGCCTCCCCAATACCAAAGCCGCCTCCTACCGCCTCGACCGGACGCCTCACTTTTCCCTCGGTTCTCCCTCGCCTCTCCCCCATGGCTAACGGAGTAGCCTGCCACTACAGACACTACAAAAAAAGACACATCCGTGACATTTTGGGTGAACGAATTTTTTTTCTCACATACATATGACACTTCTATGACGATAATTGTGACAAAACCCGTATCATCATAGATGTGGTGGGCTCTACTTATGACAAAAAATCATGACAGAAATGGGCTTTCCGTCTCCGGCGGGCCGGAGACGCAGCTGCATCACATTCTTTGAGCCGCCCATGATGTAAAAACCGTGGTAGAAGCGAGGGAAGGAAAATTTCGGGAGTTGCCGGTTACGGTGGAGAGCGGCGCACGCTTTCTCATACAGTACGCACGCTCAGGCGAGGCGCTGGCTCTAATCAACCCGAAGCGAGGCGCTGGGCTCTAATCAACCCGAAAGACAGACCGCAGGCTTACGCGTTATCGAACCCGAGCGATCGATCGATGGCTGTTAATCAACCCGATTGAGCGATTCTTCACTACCGCTGCTAATCAAGCCGATCGATTGATGAATAGTGAGTGTTATGGGGGTTAGGATCAACAGTGAGCGGTGGCGTTGCTCTCCGGATGAACAGACCCCATGGTGTGGAGGGCTGATGAACAGAGACGGTGGAGGGGTGCCCGTGGAGGGGTGGTTGAACAGACCCCGTGGTGTGGAGGGCTGGATGAACAGAGACGGTGGAGGGCCGATGAACAGTAATAGTGGAGGGGTGGTTGAACGGTAGCCGTGGAGAAGCGCTGTGGAGGCTGGATGAACATGAGCCCGTGGAGGTCAGAGGAGGTCGACGGTGGCCCGTGGAGGCCGGAGGAGGTCGATGGTGGAGATGAACAGATCCCATGGAGTCTTGTTTTATGTAGGCCACACCCCCCCCTGCTTTCGACTGTGAAGGCCCAACACAAGTCCGCTTTCGGCTCTGCTTTTGCGGTACGCCACACCCTCCCGGCGAACAGAACCCCTGCTTTAACCGTAGGTGGTCCGCTTCTCCGCTTTGGCGGCACGCCACACCCTCCCGGCGAACAGACCCCTGCTTTGACCGTAGGAGGTCCGCTTCTTCGCTTTTGCAGACGCCACACCCTCCCGATCAACAGACCCCGCTTCAAACGTAGGAGGTCCGCTTCTCCGCAGCGGTACGCCAGCCTCGCTTCCATCGCCTGTTCCATCCAAGCCTCCCGATGAACACGACCACGATTCCGCTCCGACCCAGCCGGTTGGCTCCCACGCCGATCCGCTGCTCCCGATGAACACGAGCATTCCGCTGTTTCCCATGAACACGACGCATTTCGCTGCTCTCCCATGAACACGACCACGACGCTGTTTCTCCGTCTCACCCAGCCATGTACATATGCGCCGTAGTAGGCGTCGAGACCCCGCCAGATGTACACATACGCGGTCAGATTTCTTTCTTGCACCCCGTCGCTTGACGATGTGTACATGCTACATGCGCCGCTTACTACTACACGCGCGCGTTTCTACTACGCACACGCGCGCGCCGCTTCACATCGACCAAAGATGTACGCATACATTCACGACACTGAATGACAACGCCACGCACGCTTCGACCAGGTGGGTCCCGACCGCCGTGCACTTCCTCGTCGCAAGATGTAGCTGGTGGGTCCCAGCAATGGGGGCTTAATCGGTTTTTTTTGCCCGGACGCACTTCCTTGCATGCGAAGATGTAGCCGGTGGGTCCCAGCAGTGTGGGGTGAATCATTTTTTGCCCGACGCACTTCCTTGCGTATGGCGAAGACGAGCTGGTGGGTCCCAGCAGTGGGGGCGAATCGCTTTGTTTTGTTTTTGCCCGGACGCACTTCCTGCGCGGCGAAGGTGTAGCTGGTGGGTCCCAGCAATGGGGGAAACGCTGCGCGAAATATGGTGGCCTGTCCGTGGGTCCTCACTCACGATGGAGGAATAATTATTTTATGCAGAATAAGGAGGCACTTCCTTGCTGCGTCAGGACCCAGCTGTCAGCCTTCTCCACGCACAAGACACGTCCGATGGAAGCTGCCTGACCACGCTGACCACGCCACGCCGAGAGCACCAGGGCGGTGGACGGCGACGAGGCCTAGGAAGGGGACGACGCCGAGCCGGGGAAGACGCGGCAGTGGATGCCCACGCCTAGAGGAGTACGAGGTTCACTAGTTCGCGCGTGTGAGGCTGCCATCACCGCAGAATAACAGGGTGTGGGTGAGTAGAGGGATGGCCTTGCCGTGGGAGTAGTAGGGGCGGTGAGGCCTCCGCCGATCGTGAGCCGGGCCATGGGAGGCAGGAGCACGAGGCACGAGCGGGCGCTGGTTTGGTCGGCTGGAGCAAGAAGACCAGAGGTTGAAGAAGGACTACGGCTGTTGGATGGACATCGACGGTCACCGGAGCTAGAATCGCACACATTGACTAAGTTGACAAAGCCTCCGTCCCCTCGCTAACTTAGTAGGCCCACAAGTTAGGCTGCCACTATACTTGGTCCCAGCTAATGGGGAGTATTCATTTTTTGTGCGTAATAAGGAGGCACTTCTCATGCATTTAAGATATAGCTGGTGGGTCCGAGCTGTCGAGCCGGGCATGGGAGGAGGGAGCAGCAGTCCTACCGGTGCTTGTTTGAGCAGATGGAGCAGAAGAGCAGAGATTGAAGAAACACGACGCTCGCTGGATGGCCATCCAATAGTCACCGCCAGGCCAACCTTTTTAGGAAAGCCTCAAATATGTGGAAAGCAAGATACAACCCATCTGCCATTATTTTTAATAATTGACAGCCCATTTGCTAATTCTTAAGGTTTTTTGGAGCCCATATTCTTTTGCTAGCATTACAGCCCATATTCTTTTGATAGCATTACAGCCCATATTGTGGCTACGTTAAAAAACTTATACTAAATTTTGCATATTTCAAAAGGGTCCGAACTGTTTTAATCCCAAATTTCGACTCACATTCAAACTGATTTTAAAAATAAATGTATATCAATATAAAATCCAACAAATTCTCCACGCATAAAAATTAATGTAATTTAAAATCTCAAATGAAAAAAAGATATTTGAAACTAATTACCGGTTTGATGTGTTTTAAAATGTACATCCCATTTCTCATTATCGATGGGCTATTTTCGCCACCAATGAAAGCTCTCTCGCCTTTGAAAGATTTGCAGCCCAATAGACTCGACAAAGCGACTTACTTGGCAAATCGCAAAAACTGGGTTGGGCTGTGGACCCAGCCGTCAGCCTCTACACGATAAAGATTTCTCGATGGAATGTCGCTGACCACATTGACCACGCCGCACCGAGAGCACCAAGGCGGGCGGACGACGGCGAGGCCTAGGAAGGGACGAAGGAGCCGGGAAGACGCGCCGTGGATGCCCACGCCGAGAGGAGTACGAGGGTTCACCGTTCGGCTGCGTGTGAGGCTGCCGCCGCCGCAGGCCTGGCTAGCGGTGGGAGTAGTAGGGGCGATGAGGCTTCAACGGCAGCAGACAGCTGACCACTAGAGGCAGGAGCAAAGGTGTCCCCGGCGCTGGTTTGGGCGGCTGGTAAGAAGAGGAGCGATTGAAGAAGCAGCAGGACCGCTCGATTCAAATCCAACGACATCGCTGCTAGAATCGCTTGTTGACTAAGTTGACAAGCCTCGCAGACGCTTCAACGTAGTAGGCCCACAGTGTCAGCCTCGCCAACCGTGCGCCCTGATGTCGCGGGAGGAATCATTTTTTCGCGTAATAAGGAGGCAGTTGATTGCGCGCCACCAGGCCAGCGGAGGGAGTAGGGTGGGCCGGGAAGCTCGCACGGCATCACAAGGCCACAAGAGGCGGAGCAGCAGTCCCCCACGCGCTTAGTTGAGGCGGCCGGAGCAGAAGATCAGAGATTGAAGAAGCACGCCGGCTAGAATCGTGTGTTCACCGACAAAGCCTTGCATAAACAAGTCAACCTTGAAATCTGTGGCGGTACAACCCATTTGCTATTATTTTTATAATTTTTGCTCATTTTCTAATTCATATGGAATTTATTGCAGCCCGCTTTCCATTTTTAGAATTGCCGCCATTATCTCGTCAAGACTGTGGTAAAAAATTAACTAAATATGTGGGAAATTTTGTCGGGAAACTAAATATTCTTAATCCAAAAATTAATAGCCATATTAAAACAAATTTAAAAATAAATTAGTACTATGTCATGTTAAATCCAATGAAATACGATAAGATATCAAGAAGAACAAAATTCAAAAAAACTAATATCCCATTTGCTCGCCTTGAAAGATTTGCAGCCCAGAATTCAGAGAAAACAAATAGGCCTAGCTTGGGTATTCTTCAAAAGAAATACTGGGCTACTTATTTTCCCAAAGAACTGGTGCATGAGCATTTAGCTTTATTTATTTATTTACTTATTTATGTTTAGGGACCATGAGCATGTACCTGGGCCGGATTCATGTGAGAGCCTCCTTCCAGCTAATTATGGGCTTTCTATTGGGCCTTCATCAAGGCTGCATGTTATCAACAAGTGGAAAATGTGTTCCGCATTTAAAAATAGTATGAGCTATGTACGGTACGGGCAATAAAGGATCGAACTGCAACGACTTCCAAAACATTGTGTTTGTCGCTCTAACAACACATTTATATTCAACCAATGTATTTAAATATACTACTGATTGTACATTGAAAACAACAGCAGCAAAGAACCAGGGCTGGTGGTGCAATGTATAGCAGAAGCAGCCGTAAGAGTGAAGACGCAGCTCTTCTTCCAAACCAAACATCAGCCATCATTACAAAAGGGCTGCCAAAAAGAATAAGTGTATGCATCAAACTAAATAAAGATCCTACTACACCAAGTGTACGATCTAACTAACTGCTCAGCTTAGACGTTATTATTTATTGTGTGGAGATTGGTCGACGGCTTGAACCAGATGGGTACCGACGGGGAAACTCCAGCCAAAGAGGTCGAAGTCCGATACTTATGACCCTCTCTCCTACTTTGGGCTGCAGAGCGTGGCGGCACATATCAGGGTATGGTGCATGCAGAGACGATGCTACGCTGTGTACACACAATTTTGCCTCATGAACGAAACCACGCTGCCATCATGATCCTTGTCGCCGGTTATCTCCTCGTTAATCGGATAATTCAGTCCGACAAACAGAGAGCATGTACCAAGGTTACTTACCAGCCTCCAACAAAAATTCCTCAAGGCCCGAGAAGCTGATCCCGCCAAAGACCTTAAAAGGATCGTGATTTTATTCCGCTAAACAACACGTCTGCACGCGCGTAACAATCATCAATCTTTCGCCGTTGTCTCGATCGAGCCAGAACCACCTGCAACTGCCATGCCGCTTTTTTTGAAAGATTCTGGGATTAGGAAGGGTAGAGACACCAGCGCCTACAACATCATATCAAGTTGAGTCAAATAAAAAGGGCTCTTGATTTAGTCAATCTTAAGAACAACATGTTATGAGCATGAATATTTTTCAAGAAATGTTGACAGTAATATAAGCAAGCCATCATGATATTATAGGAAAGTAACATACCATCAGTAACAGCTATTTGTAGTGATGACCGGAGTAGGCCAGCAATACGCCCAGCCATAGAAGGAGTCGACAACAGAAATGAAGCCCTTGTGTTCAATGGCATCGAGAACCATGGAGGATGTATGATCCTCGCGATGGACATGCAGATTCATCCACTTGCCGCAGTGACTGCCGATAGGCGAGACCGCGTTGAAGAACACAATTAGCCTGAAATCTTTATAATTCCCAGATCTTGTGGGCACTTGGTAGATTACAACCTTGAGAAAATCAAACTTGGTATCATGTTGGCTACCGAAGATTCCGAGTATTCGGGTCATGTGCCAAAGCAAAGGCAGTGGTTAATCAAGGAAGGGGGATCAATCGCCGGTTGTAGACCTCCACGAGCATCCAGCGCCGCGACCATCGACGCAGCACCATCCAAGACGGTTCATGCCGACCCAAAGACATACCGTTAATGTAGCCGAGGCTGACGGGATCGGATCGCAGTGAAGGGGTTGATGCTCGCCACCCCACGATCGTTATGCTGCGGACACGCTGTTTCAAGATCAAGCGCATCAACAAGCAAGGAGCTGGCTTAAAAGTCTGCCCGAGGGCTTTGAGTAAACGGTACAGCCCCGATTTAGCACGCCAAGCGAGCAGCATGGTATCGAGATTGTCCACACGCCAAACAATGAGCTTGATTACCTCGTGGGGAGCGAATTCCTGCCACTTTTTCGCGGACGCTGCTCGGTTCTGCCATTGTTAGTGCTTGGGTTTTGACGAAGGGGAGGCGCCTTTAGTGGGGATGGAAGCTTGACGAGTTTATGCGGACAAAGATGGAGAAGCTTAATATGTGCAAGCGGGAAGTGGACAGTGATGATGACTACATCATGCCGCTTGACTTACGAGACACATACCAGCAGCGAGGGTCATATCGATGCCGCATAACTTTCTTGAGTGATCACAAGATCTGGTACTCCCTACAAGACATCTACTCCAAGATTATGCCCTAGCTTGCTAGAGTAGAGTAGTAGAGTAGGACTCGCTCTACTACTAGCACCGGAGGTGTAGTATATTCTAATCTAAAATAGTTACAAACTTCAATGACCGATCGTGGAACGACTACGAACCGTGCTCAAAGACCGTGGTTCACGTGGTGTTTGGACTTATATGCAAAAATAGCAAGATGTCCGCAGCATTGCACGGCACACCATCATCACCAACTCGGTTTTTTCTCTACTCCTACTCCTATAAAAGACTCAGCTTGGTGATGATGGAGGCGAGGAGGCGTGTTCACCCGGGCGGCAGCGGACGGCGAGCACTATTTGATTTGTTAAAAAAAAGTACTTGTAGAGATAGAGACATAGGGAGGAGCACGAGGTAAGGCCTTATCTGTAAATGTGGAGAGAGGTGCGGCATCTTTTGTAAAATTGTCATAGTTGGTTTTCTATCCGCCGATATAGATCGGACGGTCTATATTACAAGATGGCAGGCATACCATCATCACCAACTCGGTTTTCTATAAGAGTAGATATATATAGATATAGATAGATAGAGACTAGGGAGTACTAGTAAGGAAACCATCTATCGCTTCAGTGCTACTCCTCAAGGCTTCCATTCGGCGGTTGCAACGCCCCTACAGCCACTCCTCCCGCGCCCATTCGGTGGGCGCTTTTGAAACTGGGAGCGACTCGCGATCGGCCGGCAGCCACGACTTCACCGACGATGACTTCTTCCCGACCTCGCAACCTCTTCCTCAACGACATGGGCGATAACTCAACGCCAACGGTGCTGCTCCCTGCTGCACCATATGTGTTTTTGTCCTTCCTGCTCAAAATCGTGGTAGAATTCATGTTTCTACTCAGATCCTACTACTATGCTAGTCCACATGATTAGTTTCATCTCTGTTATAGCCGCTATGATTTATTTTGTGCTTATTCGGATTAAATCTCATAGTAACTTGCTCACATATTCAATCGGGCGCAACATCCCCTAAATCCACTCCCGCTTCATGGACGGCCTGGTCAATGTCTCCAAGGAGCCCTTCGCCCATCGCTATGAGTGCCCGATGCCGCTTTTGTGGCTCACCGCGACATGGTGCATCACCACGGATGCGCAGCGGTCACCGCTGGCCCTTGGCGGAGAACATCAAGCACGACACGCGCTACCGGCTCACCATGCCGAGTCATGGAGGATCACCGCCACCGCTAGTCTCGGAGGAGGACGGCAGCGCCTTCCTATTGATCGTGGCACCGGCGAGGCTCGCGCAGGCCGCCGCCTGCCTCGTAATGTGTGTCAGGGCGCCGCCACGACGCCGATAATCGACACGAGGCGATGTACGGGTGCGTGTTCAATGTTACTACCTCCGGCGTAGGCGGCGAAACCGACCTCATCGGACAGACTTGGACTCTGAGGAGCTGGGACTATCCCGCCAATGTGGACTTGGAAAACACATGGCATCCGCTCCATCCTTTACCCGCCGACTGTGTGCACGGAGACTCCAAGGAGGTTCACCCGACATATGCATTATCAAGTGCACTTAGAAATCATGTAGTGTGTGTGTGGGCACTTATGGCCCGTGTCTTGCCGCTTTGGTTCTGTAAGCTTGTCGTTAAACTTGAGTGGCTTTCGCCGCAGTCCTTCCTTTGAACTGCTCCTCTCAAAGGAGCTGATGTAAGACACTTTGGGTTTCATTTGATAATGGAACCGGGAGGAGCCTCCTGTTCTTCTAAAAAATGCATTATCAAGTTAAATGTTGATCATTAGTCTTCGCCAATGTAATCCGCTGTCTAAGCATGTGGAGACTTCCATGCATGATCTTGCTCTATTGGAGTATCGCGATGAATAAAAGTGTATCCGCTTATGGTTTAGTCTAGAATCTTCCATGTATGAATTTTTACTACAAGATCGGTGAAAGATTTACGATGAACCATTTCTTACATCTCCTCTGCCTTGCAAGTCATCCTGATTTAATCCTCCGCCTAGGTGTATAAGGGCATGGTTAATATTACTTAATAGTATAGCCAACTGTTGACTATAAGAAAGTGCCATGTCATCTCAGAGCCAACATGTATAACAATCGATACTCAAAAACTAATTTTAAAGATCATTTGCAAAGCACAATAAGTGTTATTTCTTCACAAGTTTTGGATGCAAGTTGAATAGTTGAACGCTTTTGTTTGCAAAAGATACCTTTTTATCTATTTCACCCGGATGTTTGTGAGCTCTAGAGATGAGATAATATCCAAGAAACCTATCGATACCCATACACATGAGATGACCCCACATCCTTTGTCAAAATAAACAACTCCCCGATCAATGCATTTCACTCTTCGTGCAATGCACGGGCACCTTACTACTATAGATTAGAACGACCAAAAATTGAACTAACATTATATATAGTACGATAAATACTGATGCATGTCACCTAAAATTATATCATTCAAAATCATATTCTTCTATTTTTAGCGGTCACATCACAAGTATTGAGCTATAACCAAAACTATGTTCAAATACAACCAACGATATAGTTTTTGTTGACATGCACTAACATTTTGTCGCTTAAATCTTCACCAAATTCAATGGGGACTAATAAACCACGACCGATGTAGTACAAGTGTAGAGGGCGGCGCTGCACGGAGTCTCACCTCTCACCTCGCTGTGGCGCGGCAAAGAAGCCGCCATATCACAAAACCCAACCACTCCCAGAATAAATGGCCTGGTAAAATAAACGGACAAGCAACCATCACATCCCTCCATCTTTTTGCATTTCATCTCTCTGCATTTACTTTCTCCTGTTCATCTCCCACACTCGATCCCTAGCTACTACTCCTAGAGCCGTTCTTTGGCGGCTTCCCCAGCTTTTCCCACAAGACTAGTCATAGTGGAGAGTAACAATAAGGCGCCTCACTCATTTATTTGGGCTTCTAAACTACTACTCCGCCCTGGTTTATTCTCACCATTGTAATTTGTGCTAAATTTTGACCAAAGATTTAACTGATAAAATGTTACTCAAAACACTTAGGCGCTGTGCATCTAGGTGTGTAAGTCATCTTACTAAAACCAAATAATCCCAAAACACTTAGGCGCGGTGCATTAACTTCTATGTCGCTTTCTTGTTTCTTGACATATCAACCAATAAGAGATAAAGAGTGTGCATGCTTTTAATGACTTGAGATATCAAACACGACATGCAAGGGTTAGTTCATTGCATGCAATACTATTAATTAGCAAATAAACATTAATGTTTCTCGCTTTCTCCTCCTCCTTGGTCACGATGCACAGCCTAAGATGACTTACTCACCTAGACGGATGGAGTAGTGCATGTGACATGCACTAACATTTCATTAGTTAAATTTATGATCAAAATTTGACACTGATTACAATGGGGACCAATAAACCAGGACGGAGGTAGTAGTTATGGGATTACTAATCTAGAAGCCTAAAAGAATCGGCCCTCGGTACTCCTACTAGTAGTAGTACTCAAGTTGGAATTCCAATTGCACGCACAACTTGTTAGGCAAAAAATTCGATATGGTGTAGGAAGCGGTTTGGGAATTTGCATGCCTTTCCAACTAAAGGAGATACTCTGCATAAAGTTCGACAGAGAAATAACCACGAGAAGGAAGCTAAAAGTAAACAATCAAACGAGAATTTTGCATTTGTTTTGCATTGAATCGCTTCACAAGCTTGACTAGTGCTATTTTTCTACTTTTACAAAAACCGATCAGAATGTTAAACGCGCATTTGCACGCATATAAGTAATAGTAGTACTCCTCCATCTAGGTGTATAAGTTTTCCTCCTTCTTGGTCACCGTGCACAACCAAAGATGACTTATTGACCTGACGGAGGGAGTAGCACAGTCTACAAGCATATATCGAGAGAGACGTAGTCCGATAGTATATAGTAAAGTTTGTGCTATATGCACATACTTGCAAAATGCGTAATAATACACAACGCTTTCCAATTCCCTTTACATACTTAATTAAGGACGCTAAAATTCCTGAACGCTCGATTTATCATTTGCGTCCCAAAACTAATGAGATCGCTTTACGAAAACAAAAATTATACCTCCTAAAGCCACGGCGCCGCAGAGCGCTTATGCACGCCACGAGTGCCCTGGTGCGCGGCGCTTTCCCAGCAGGCCAACACAACGCTTCTTCCTCATCCTCGCAACTCGCGAGGTGCTGATTGGCGGCTTGCCGGCGGGCGAGCGCGATCTCACCGGTGTGGTGATCTGGCGCCAACAGATACTCCTCCTGGCTGGAAGCGTGCACCCGGTCCACGTACCCACAAGCGTAGATGAGGCTCTTGGGCCCGACTCCACCTGTATGCCGGCATGGGCGCCCTCCGCCACCCTCACGGCCTCGCACGAGCCTTCTGCCAAAGAACCAATTTCTTGACTCTCTCGGACGCGACATAGATCTCCCAGAAGCTTGTTGCACGGTGCGCTTTCTTCCTCGCCTTCTTCTCTCGCTTATTTTGGCGCTCGCTAGAGGCAAAGCCTCCCACAAGGCGACATCCATTTTTTCCAAAGCTCCTCAAGGCTGGGGGATCGGTAGGCGGCACGGCGATCTCCTCAGAAGCGGGAGCCGACGGTCTCCGACGCTGCTGGGCGAGATTGGGACGCCGACGCGCCCACCTCGAAGCGCCGCGGCGAGGAGCGAACGCCGACGCGCCCTCCTCGACTAGTGGTGGCGAGGAACGGAACAGGCGACGCTGCCGCCAGCGGGCGAGGAGCGGAACACCGACGCGTCCTCCTCGACTAGTGGCGGCGAGGAACGGAACGGCGACACGTCGCGTAGCAGCGAGGAGCGGAACGCCGACACGTCCTCCTCGACTAGTGGCGGAGAGGAACGGAACGACGACGCGGACCGTCCGCGGTGCAGCGAGGGGCTCCTAGGGCTTGGGAGGGGTGATGCCATGGTGGTCGACGTGAGAGGGAGGGGGAGGAGATAGTGATGAACGTGAACGTGAGGGGGAGGAGATAGCGATGTCGTGGGAGGCGTAGTATTTATAGCGAGCAATGGCACACCTACGTAAGATATGGACTGAGCTGCACTGACTTAACTGCAGGTCCAGTTGCATCACTGACATGTGGGCCAGTACACTGCTGTGCCCGTATGTTAGTGACCCAATGCACCTGAAGTTAAGTAAAAGCTACGTGGGTATATTTGTTGGAGTAAATTACGGGGGAGCGAAGGGGTGGAAATATTGCTGGTCACAACGGATTGGACGAGCGTGGGGGGAGGAGAGTCATGCATGCAGATTTTTTCACACGGGGTGGAGTGGTGGGACCGCTGGAGGGAGAAGGAGAGTTTGGCAGGCATATTGTTTCCACACATGGAGAGGAAAAGATTTGGAGACGAACGGGCTTCCTGCAGGTATGGGGAACGGTGCATAATAAGTCATCTTGCATGCCGGGCTAGGTATAGTCTCAAGTCATTAAAAACATACACGCCCCACACATGTTCATATTTCAAGGTGCACTAAATTATTGCATGAGATGATTAAGGCTGGCCATCATGGTGGTATCTTAGCTGGTATCATGCACACGGGAATAGCAAACATGCTGATGTGGCAAAGAATTAAAGAAGAGAGGGGGGTTAGAGTAACTAGTGTTCATGCATGCATTGGTAAACACATTTTTTGTGAAGAATGACATCATTAGTTGAGTACTTTTGCAGACTTCAAAAACTATTCCACCGCCTCTACTATCTTGCTAAGAGTAGGTGAAATTTTTGAGTCGAGCCCTTTAAGCTAGAAGGGAGGTAGTGGTACTCTAATAGCTAGGTGTGTAAGTCATCTTACGAAAACCAAATAATCCCAAAACACGCAGGCGCGGTGCATTAACTTCTACCTCGTTTCTTGTTTCTTAACATATCAACCAATAAGAGATGAGGGTGTGCATGCTTTTAATGACCTGAGACTATCAAATATGACATGCAGTGGTTAGTTCATTGCATGCAATACTATTTCATTAGGAAATAAACATTAATGTCTCTCGTTTTCACCTCCTCCTTGGTCACGGTGCGTAGCCTAAGATGACTTACTCACCTAGACGGAGGGAGTATCAACATTCACAATGTCAAATCAATATTTTTACACTCATTATAAAACGTAGTTCTTATACTCATTATAATCAGTATTGTATATATTGATATTTTTAGTATAAATTTGGTCATGGGATTTCATTGATGCCTGTCAAAGCGTGGAGGAAGCAGAGCTTAGGGCTTGCATTGCCGGTCTCTACATAGGTATTTCTCTTCATAATCCTGTAATTTTAGAGACTGATTGCGCTTTTGTGGTAGCGCCTCTTGCATCGGGGACTATGACAGTCTGCTATGCGTGACTGAAGATGAAAGCGTTGATCATCTCAAAGTTGATCAACAATCTTCAATTGTCAAAGATTAGTCGCTCGCCAATAAGGTGGCACACTTAATCGCTAAGTATAGCTTTGACAATAGATTAGATGGTATTCTTGAAAATAACGTATCACCCTGTGTGTGAATATTGTATCGAATGAGTGTACCGTGTGGCTGGTTAATTAATATAAGGTGGTGTTCAAAAAAGTATATTTGGTCAAACACTTTGCAAACGGTTGACGGAGTAAAAGGACCAGAGGAGTATCATGCATGCGGAGTAGGCAAAAAAATTGCTCATTTATAGCCGGTCAAAGTCTCAAAGGCGCGACTGCCGCGAGGGAGGCGAAGGTCGGGAGGCACGACGGTTGACGGAATTAAGTGAAGTTACAACGCCGCCGCATGGCGCGAACAGGCAGAAGCTATACCGCAGCCTACGATATGGGTCTAGTAGACATGACATCTAGTGGGTCCCGATAGTTCTCGAGAACTCTTTGGGGCTTGCAGCCGCTTATCCACCGGCAAGCCAACAACCCCACGCCGCTCGACGCCTCTACTGCCCCGCCTTCTACCTCACAACAGTTTGCTCCCAGCTTGTCCCGCCCTTTCACATTAGTTCGCTCCCAGTTTTTATGGGTACAACAGTTCAACTTCTCCTAACCTCCTCCAAAATCCATGGCCTCCCAAATCTCCATGGTCGCCATTGAGTACCAGGTTAGAGCCATCACCGGCGATTAGTTCATCATCATCTACACACGTGGATCCGCGACGGTGAAAGCATGGCTTGCTCGCTTCCTACGCATGTTCAACAGTTCAACGGATGAGTGGGTCGCTGGCTAGATGTTGAGTACACCACATTCCCGGACGAGAGAAGGATCTAAAGGACTAAGAGAGGAAGAAGCCTGCCGTGATCCAGGTTTGCGACATAACGCTTGCTTGGTCTACAACATATGCCATGCCGACGTTGAGTGCCAGGATTTTAAGAACTTCCTCAAGGACAAAAGAGTGAAATTGCTATCAGAGGCTTTAAGAACGACAGTGATGTCCCGCGCCGGATAGGTCTCATTGTAGGCCAGCCCTTCGATCTCCGTAGGCAAGCCTGGTGTCCTCCTCTCAACCTTCAATGCTGACCCCGGCAGCAGCCATGATTGATCCTTCAGACGCTAAACTCAAGAAACCTCATCACGAAGTTTCATCATGCATGGGAGTCAAAGACATTAGATGAAGATCACATCCTGTACGCAGCAATGGATGCCTACCTTTGTTTAAATATCTACATGGGTTGGATGAAGAAGTAGAGCCGAGTGTCCGGTTTAAGCAAAGAAGCATCGACGAAGAGGAAGAGGAAGAGGGACGAGGACGAAGTCGAGGATGTGGACTCGGACTCCGAGTAGGTGGCAGTGCCGCCACCATGCTGGTTCTACCGCAGTGTCAAGTTGACTAGTTGCTTAGTTTATTTTCAAGGGTGTGTTGTGTCGAGGCCCCAACAGAACTATGTTTATGTTCTTCTCGTTATTTGAACTGTTTAGTACGAGAGTAGTACTAGTACTATGTCTTACTATTGTTCTTCTTGCAGTTGGTACTACTTCAGATTTTCGTTCCTACTGTACTAAATACGCTCAGATTAGTAGTATAATTTGGGTCACCGATTTGTGAAAGAAGTTCGACAGAGCGAAGGAAGAAGACGGCGAAGAGGTGGAAGAAGCCCTTCTAGCCATCCATGTTGCATCAAATGGCTCACATGAGTCGATCGACCCAAATTGCTCCTTCAGATTGCAGGATCCATGTGGCATTCAAGGTCTCAAGGTAGATTCCGCCGCACCCGGTTTGCGGTCTCGACGCACAGGCGATCAAGCTTCCGCCGCGACAGCCACCATGCACGCCTCCGCGGGCGGAGACGACAATGACACGCTAGTTCCTCCTCGCCGGCATGCTGGAGCACGCACTCGTCCTCCTCTTCGTACGCTGCATGCATAGACGCGGCTCCACCAGCTGCTCGCATGCTTGGCAGCGCGGAGGCATGGCGAGGAGGGACCGCAGACGACGTGAGCGGGCGAGCCTTCGGCTTCATGGCACAGGGATGAAGGCGACACAGCGGTGATGGGCGAGAAATTGTTGGCCGGAGTAGGCGGGCGCCGGCATGCGCAACGGTGGCGGCGGCATATTGATGAGTGCGTGTATGGGAGCTTACTTTAGTTTTATATGAGGTTGGTCAAACTTAAAATAAAACCGTACTAGTACATGTAAACATTAGACTTAGGAAGCGCTTTTATTAATTTTTTTGAAGTTAGTACCACAGCCACGATACGGAATCCTGTGTGCGCGGAACTGCGGCCGCTGCTGGTCGATCCAACGGTGCATCACCGTGTCGCTACCAAGGAAATCCACCAAACCTTTTGTGTGTGTGAAAACAATCCTAATATTACTCAACTTTTTTTCCTGGGAAAGTTCTTGACGCTGCAATATTTCCATATATTTGAATTTAGCTCCAGTTTGTGTTTATTTGGATTTGGACGCTTTAGGTGCGCCTAGTATTTTTAATACTTATTTTGTGTGTGTGACTGAGAGAGAACGTGTGTATGTGTCCATATGTGTGTTGTATGAAGGGCAATGTGGAGACGGGCGGCGGTGATACGACATAGAGAGGTGTGAATGTGCAAATGATCATGCATGAGTGAGACATAGAAAGATGCCGATACGTTGTGTATACATGAGAGAACGGTCTTCTAGTTTACTTGTGTGTGTGTGTGTGTGTGTGTGTGTGTGTGTGTGTGTGAGAGAGAGAGAGAGAGAGAGAGAGAGAGAGAGAGAGAGAGAGAGAGGAGCATCCGTAGCACAACAACCATATCTCTCTATTCGTCCGTCCCTCGCACGATCGCATGCAACATATGCATCAACGCGCACATTTTGACACCCTCACTCGGCCCCTCCCCACCTCAAGGCCCGCACAATCTCTTCGTGAATACCCATTTCTCTCCTTAGGTTTGTTTTCACCAATATCCACACACACACACACACACAACACAACACACACGCACACTCCCCCGAGCACACAATTCATCCCCATCCAAGGTTATACGGCGACCACTCTTGCTTGTGGTTCTTTGCACCCCAACATGCACAACACCTCAATCTTTAAAGAGGGCATCGAGCAGATCGAAGATGGTGACCACACCGCTAGAGAATGCGGGTCATTTGGAAGCAGGGTGATGTGACGACGGCTGACTGACTCCTCCCCATCCTCTCTCTCTCTTGCACAAAATTACCAATCCTCTCTCCCCGCACAAAATTGTCAATCCTCAACCCATGAGATCCTTCCTCTTGTCCATGTTTTTCCAGCTCTCTCATCAAACATGTTGTCTCTTCTCCTTCCACGATACAGAATCACGATATTACATGTCTCCATCTTTCTCACAGACCTAACTTCTTCCTCTCTCTCTTCTCTCTCTCTCTCTCTGCCTCATTAGGTTTGCCTCCTACTCTCTCATCCACATACATACAATCTTTCCCGCCCTATCTGCTCCATCTTCAAAAGCTCTCTCTGCATGTTTCATTCACACAATGGGATATGTCAAAATGTTGCTTCTATAATGGCTGATGTAGAGTTTTGGTTGTTTTGTTGCATCCTACAAAGTAATAACTATGAAATGCATTTAGATTCTCATTTGACTAGGATTATGTGAGTTTGAGCATGTTGTGAAGTACTATAGACCTTGTATACATCTTGGGATTCACAATGATTATAACTATTGAATTGTATAGACCATTACATTCGAAGTTAATAGCCTAATATATTTATTTCATAATTTCAACAAATGATTAGTTCACTACAAACTAAGAAAACAAATGTGTACTCCCTCCGTTTTTATTTAAGTCCGCGTATTAGCATTGGTCAAAGTCAAGTTTTGTAAACTCTCAGAAAGCTTATAACAAAAAATATTAACATATATGTCGGGGGTGAGCTGATCGTGCCCCACGAGCACCTACGGGACCTGGGTCCCTTGTGGTTTGGAGGGGGGCGGAGATTGCACAAAGAGCGGGTCGAGGCGATGCACACGAGGGGGTTTACCCAGCTCGAGCTCTCCGGAGAGATAATACCCTATCGCTGCTTTGTGGATTATCTTGTGTTCTTGCTAGGGAGCAATGCTAACTACAAGACCTAACTTGAGTGTGATGAACTGCTGGAGCTGGACTAGAAACCCAGCCGAATCGAACCCCCACGCTGCCCTCGGCCTCCTTTTATAGGCACAAGGGGTTACCACATGTGGCAAGTAGGCAAGGTCACAATGGTAAAACCTAGGTTGGTACACCGCTTGTACAAAGGTACAAGAATCCTATACCTAACTCGACGGCAAGGGACAAGAGTCATCAATGCCCGCCTTAGTCGCCTCAACAAGGTAACAAGGACCGCAGGCGCCTCCGTCCGCCACGATGGTGGCTTGTCACGCTGCTCGTCGCTACTCCCCGCTGGCTGCACAGCCCGTCGACACGCCAGATTTGGGAGAGCCTCGTGGTGACACGCTGGCGGGTGAGCTGGAGCGGGATGAAGAGAGGTCGCCCGCCTGCAAGCGCTTTGTCATGTGGGAACCTTTGTCGCTTTGGGGGTTCAGGTTCGCCAGCCTTCCCGCAAGCTCCTCTTGCCGGGCCTCGCTTCCTTTGCGCCTGGTATTCTTCCCGCAAGCTTTCTTGCCGGGTCTTGACTACTTTGTTTTTGAATGGCTCCAAGGAGCTGCCGAGGATCTTGGCGGTTAACAGGCCGCCTGGCCGTGGTGCTGCCACCGTCTGCAGACGAAGTTCGGGGTACTAGGGTACCCCTATTCTAGTACACCGATAGAGCCCCGGCTCTGGTTACACACGGCGCTAAGCTCATAATGTGCCCAAAACAAGGCACGGGCGCTGCGGTCTTGATTACGCCGTTATTTGCCTTGGATCCACCACGCTTCCCACGAACGGCACGTAGGACGTGGCGCCGTGGGGAGATCATGGGCTTCTTTAATGGGAAAAATCGAACGCCTGCCCCTCTCCCTTTATAAGCGGGAAACCGGGCAGGACGCCCACTTGCCCTCGCTGTCACATCGAAACCCCCGCCGCCTTCCCCTTCCTTCGAGCCCACAGAGAGCGACGCCCGCCTCCATCGCCACCGGTGCCACCCACGCCGCCGGGCTTCCTTCACCACGACTCCCTATGGCTCAAGGCCGATAAGGGAAGGGCGTGAACTGGCCGAGGCGCAGCGGCTCATGGCGCTGTGGAAAGAGCGGTTTCTTCACCCCTGCTCGACAGTGAAGGAGCTGCGGATGGTATTACTTTCTTCGTCGACGGTGACCCGATGATCCGCCAGACGAGGGTCATCTCCGCCGCCACATCTGCCAAAGTCTCCTTCGGTACCCCTTCTTTGCGATTTCCTGGTAGGGCTCGCCCGCCTTTTCTGAATTTTTCAGTGATGTCATGAACACCTATGGCCTCCGCTTTCTGATTTCACCCCCAACGCCGCTTCTCACCTTGGCTGTTTTCACAAGATCTTTGTGAGAACTTTGTCGGGTCCACCCAAATGTCGCCTCTTCCGCCATTACTTCACCCCGTAGAGAGAGGAGAGCCGCTGTCGGAGGAATTGCATGGACCTCTAGGATCGGCAAGAAGGAAGCGCATTTGACGGAGAGTTGCGCAGCAAGTGGGAGGAGTGGAGGGCTGACTGGTGCTGGATCTTAGAGGAGGAGCCACAGCCTTTATCGCCCTCGCAGAAACCCCCATAGTTCGCGGGTAATGATTGGAGCAACTTGGTGCCGGAGGACGGCAAGTTGAAGATTGCCACAACTAGATTTTAGCCCCGCAAGCAGGGCTCAACGAGGGGCGGTTACGCGACTTCTTCGCCGCCAATTGCACCCTTGCAGAGAAAGGGAGACCTGCTTGGGAATTCCGTAACGCGCAGATATCATGAGGCTGCGCCCAGTGTCTCGAATTGGAACTTCACCACCGAGCTTGACGGCATGCCGCGGAGCTGTTCAAGCCTCAAGCAGATAACCCCGGATGGTGCATGTTGCCGAGGGGGTTGTGCCCTTGTGTAACAACTGTCGCTGATCGCATCCGCGATAGCATGCCGCCAGCGATTCCCATGGATCGCTCCAACTTGGCAGGAACCCGCCACGACATAGTGCAGCAGTTCTTGACGACTTGTTCAAGTGCCGGTCCGCCGACGAGAAGAGGCAGCTCACCCACGACACCATCGCCAGAGATGGCGCAGACGCCACAAGGTTGGAGGAGGCTGCAGAGGCCGCCGCCGCCAAGGCTTTGGGTTCACAATGAGGAGGCAGAGAGGGCCGAGGCGGCAAGCCTTGCCGATCAAGAAGAGTTCATCGGTGAGGAGGAGCAGACCGAGCCCGACAACGACTCCAAATGAGCCCGCCGGGGTGCCTCTCCTCCGCCAAGTAGCTTGCCGCAGGAGGAGCTCGCCGCCCGCCAGGAGACGCTCCGAGGACCGGAGAAATGGCGGGGAGCACACGGTCCAGCAGCCGCCGCTGCCGACGCGCTTCCACCGCGACAAGCATCAAGTGCGCGGAGCGCTCATTCTGGCCAAGGGCGACGGGAGCAGGCCCTCTCGAGTCGCAGCTCAGCACCCGCCAAGCGCCAGAGGGAGTCCTTCCCGATCCTCGCTACCGAGCAGAGTTTGATCTCTCCGCCTCAGCCCGAGGAAGAAGAGGAAGAGTAAGATCTTGCCGCCCATTTGCAATCTTCCAATTTATTGCTTCATCTTATATCCGACCGGTTCCACTCAACTTTCTTCTTCAGTATGCCATCTCAGAGGGCGCCAAGAGGGCTAAGACACCGTGGTCGTTGCCTTGACGACTTCAAGGTAAACAGGGGCACGTCTGAACTCCCTTGCCGGATCCGCAACCCTTCAACAGAGCAGCCCTCAAAGACAGCCCCCAGCAGAAGTATCTAGTATGCTTCCCGTGGTTAGGCACGCTGGGTACTTTTCCGCTATTTATATCTGGTTTGTTGGATTTTGTAGGAGCAGAGCAGCCACATCATGAAGCACCGGAGGCTACCCCGAGGTCCAGCTCATCAGAGGCCCCGGAGGCCGCCTCCCGAGATTCTCGCTTGCTTCAACCACGCCACCAAGGGAGAATTCTCCGCCAAGGGAGCGCCTCCCAAGGGAGGCTTCTCGACAAGGGAGCTTCCCGACAAGGACTGGCGCCGACGACCTCCGGCAGGGAGGCCGCGCCACAGCCCCACTGCAGTAACCTTCTTGTCTTGATAGTTTTCCTTGGTTCGCTTCTTCCAATATCTGTCTCGATCTGTGCTTCCTCCTCCCGACCACCAGATCCATCTCCGGAGACCCGATGGAAACCGAGGCTGCAGGCGAGGAGGACGCCGGGCGGCGACAAAGGTCGACGCCGCCAACATGGAGGAGGAGGAAGCTGGTGCCGACAAGCCCGCCGGTGAGGAGGCTGCCGAGGCCGGGCGCAGAGGTCGGGAGGAACCCGCGATCGTGACCGACGGCCCGGAGGCCGCAGGAGCGCCAGCGCCAGGCCGATCACCGATCCCTCACACCGATGCCAGGCAGCTCAAGAGCCCCAGCCCGGGCGCCTACTTGAAAGCCGGTGAGGGTGTCTTCATCAAGCTCCCATGGGAATCAAGCCTGTGGTGCCAGCCAAGGGGAGACCTTCGATGCGGAGCTGCTCGCCTCCGCCGGCTGTCGCTGGTTGATGCCCCGAGCAGCAGCAGTAGCAGAACCCGAGGAGGAGCAGCTGCTAAGGAGGTTGTTGCCGCCTACCGCTACCTCGGCAAGCCAAACTGGAGTCCGTGGAGGCGCTTGTCGCGAGGGCGGAGCTGACTTGAGAACGTGGAAGAGCTCCGACGCGCCAACAAAGAGACTCTCCGGACATAGCAGAGGCTCGGAGCAGCTTGTCGAGGAGCGCACGGCCTTTATCTTGAGAAAGGCGAGGTTGAGGAGCAGCAGAGGCTTGCCGTGAGAAGCTCTTCATTGAGAGGTGAGCTGGCGAGCGGAAGATCAACCTCGATAGCTTTGAGGAAGATCTCGCCAAAGCAAACGATCAGCGGGCCGCCAGAGGCAAAGGATGCCGCCGCTGCTGCCCAGCCGCCAAAGGGGAACTGGAGACGAGGGTGGCTCAGCTGGAGTCCACCTCCAAGAGTGCCGAGGAGGTCACCGGGTTGAAGCGCGAAAGTGAGAAGGACGCTATACCGGCGAAGCTGCAGGGTCGCTTTGGCTGAAAAGATCAAGGAGATCGATGCCGCCAAGAACGCCAAGGCGGATCTCGAGCTGAAATTAACCACCTTGACGGAGACGCTGAACGCGCCGTGGAGCGGAAACGGCCTGCTGGAGAAAATCAAGGCCACCGAGGAGTTGCTGCCGAATGCCGTGACCGCCTGTAATAATCTTCGGACAACATAATGCATTGGATGAAGGCCTCGTGGACACCGCCGCCGCATCCACAATGAGCCGATAGAGTTGGGGATGACAGATTTTGGATATTCCATCAAGAGAACCTCCAACCCAGCCAAGCTCAGCCTATTCTTCAAAGGCGTGTTATGGTATCCGCGGCCCGGATGAGGTTCAAGCAATTGGCGGAGGAATCACGCCAAGTTTGTGGCGAGGTTTCCGTAAGGTGTTGATGAAGGTGGCCTTCCGCAACCCAAAGCGCCGACTTCTCCAAGGCCCTCAAGTCCCTGCCTTCATCCGCCGATGTTGAAGCGCCAAGACCCTTGTCGCACCCATTGTGACAGGGTGAGCGGAGTCAAGAGGCTCGAGGGCGGCCGCGGGACTAGGCCGCCAAGTTTATCCTTCTCTTGTCGCTGAGATCATGTTTTGTGAGAAAAGCCTATTAGATCTCGACAAGTTATTATGTAATATACACTATCTTAGGCAATCGAATGCAACGTTATTTCCTTTACTCGATTTCTTCCTTGTATGTTTTTACCCCACGCTTGTGGAAACTTGCTGTGCAGCACCCTTGTCATGCGAGCGCCGAGTGCGAAACTTCAGCAGCCTGTCAAGGGGTCGCTATCGACAAGCAACCTCGCTATGGACTAGCCGCAGCTCACTTAAGTTGTTGAGCGGACTCAAACAAAGTAAGGGCGCCACCAACACGATTTGGTTCCTCCGCCACAGTGTTTTCCATACAAAGTACTATCGCTCGAGGAAGATAACTTGAAAATTTAAAACTGGTCGCTTAAACTTAGCAACTTAGCTTTTCTGTTGTCCGCCTTCCGCAAGGCGACAGCTCTCGAGCGACGCTTGTCGGCCAACACCACTATCTCCTTCTCTCCCTGTTAACTTGTGGTGGATGAACCTTCTTCTTGTTTGAGAAGAAAGAAGAGAAAAGAAAGTTGTGGAGCCTAATGGCTCATTATCGCCATCAAAAGGGGTGCTGCACAAGATGTTAGTAAACACATGCATATTTAATTATGAAGGCATGTATTAACAAAATGTGCGCAACCATAGGCTTTATCGATGCATCGGGTCTGCGCTCGCTTTGTACAAAGGATTACATGCAACAGCTGCAAGATTTGTATAAGGTTGGTTGCCGAACGGGTTCCAAGAATCGCTACTTCATGGGTAAAACTTATGAAGATGCTCTATGTTCCAGAATTGCTCACCGAAAGCCGCCTTCGTCTCAAGGCGACAACGCCGGCCTAGTGACTCGCTTTACCCGACAGGCCTTCCCACTTCAAGGCCAACTTGTTGGAATTCTTGGCGGATTGAACGCTACCAAGAACAAGGTCGCCTCCTCAAGCTTCCGCATTAACTTTGGCGGCTATGGTAGCGACGCAAAGCTTGCTGGTAACGAGCAGCTCGATAAAGAGCCTCAAGACGATCTTCCTCGAGGAGCAGCGGCCATCTTGTCGCAGCTGCTCTTGCTCCAAGCTCATCATAAGCGAGCACTCGAGGTGACCCGATACGATTTCCGTGGGGAGAACTGCCTCCGCCCGAGACTAGAGCAAGGTGTCCGCCAGGGCTCGATTTACGCCATCCTCGATCGACCAAAGAACCACCGCAGCCTCGATCTAGTTCCTTCCGCGACTTGTGCAGCCCGTCGAAGTTCTCGTCTTGAGTCCTCGCAGCACTTCAGCTGCTTGTCTTCGCTGACCGCTGCTTCTCGGATGAGCAACGGAAGCAAAGCAGATCTTGGCGCCAAGATCTTGGGCGCATAGATGAAGGTGCGATCAGGAACTATGTGCCGTTGTCGGTGATGATCCGATTAGGAATCCCAAACGGCAAACAATTGACCAAGAACTTGACGGCCGATCGTGCTGTCACCTTCCTCACTGGTTCCACTTCCGCCACTTTGTGAACTTGTCGATTGCGACGCATAAGTACTCAAAGCCCCGACAGCTCGGGGAAGGGGCCGAGGATGTCGAGCCCCGCATCGAGAAGGGCCAGGATAAAGGGATCGCCCGAGAGCTTGAGCTGGCTGGTGTATCTGCCTTGAATGGAACTCGCACGCTTCACACTTGGTTACTTGTGCAGTTGCATCCGGAGGGCTTCGCCGAAGAAACCTTGCCGGAAAGCTTTGCCGCAAGTGTTTTGCGCCAATGTGGTGACCACATATGCCTCCGTATCTCCGCCAACAGCTTTCGTCTGCCTTCCCGCAAATACACTTCAATTTCACCCCGCTGAGTCTCCTTCGCATGTGATGTTATCAACCGGTACATACTTGACCGCCGGATACTTTTTCCGCTTCTTCTTGCTCTTCGGAAGTTCTCCGTTCAAGGAAATGGACGATCTGCTGTGCTCATGTTGGAGCCTCGTGGCTCGGCAACAAGGACTAAAGGCTCATCTGTCATCAAGGGACCATCAGCTTCTACGGCAAGGACCCGCTGGTCCGCCGGAGCTCGATGATCCCCGCTGCTTGCCGGAGCTAAGCTTGTCGGGAGCGCTTGTTTCAACGATACAAACTGCGGGTTTGTCGGAGCAGATCGCTCCTCGTTGATATTTGCATTGGTTCTAGGGACCTTCTTGGCAGCGGCTTTGAGAGCTCACGGAAAGTAGTCGCCGAAACCAATTTTCTTCTTGCTCTCGCCTCGTTGATGGTGTCACGGTTATTGAGTCAGCTTGAGCACAAAAATCCCTGGTTCCATTGTGCAACTTAAGCGCGCACATTTGGAGAGGCCATCAGCTATATCATTCGCGGCTTTTGGAACGTGTTCCATTTGCGTGCCTTCAAAGTGCTCTTCCATCTTCCTCACTTCATCGACGATGCTTCCATCAACGGACTCGTAATCTTTATTTACTTGGCGGACGACAGCCATTCTTTATTTGCCTCCTTGACGAGGATGCTCGCCTCGAATCTCTTCATCCTCGCTACGCCCACTCGCTATGAATTCTGCCAATGCCCCGCTCGATAGTTGAAGTGCTTTCAACTTGAGACCAAAGCTTGATAGCCCAAAGGCCCACTCAACAATCCTGCTCGTTGCTTCGGATTTTGCAAAATCCTCTTTAGCGGAAAGCGAGTGACAAATGTTATCTCATGTGCTTGGAAGTAATGGCGCAGCTTTCGAGGCCATGAGCAGGCCAAAAGCAGCTTCGCGACACCGTAGTATTTCGATCTAGCCTCGCAGAAGGGAACCGACAAGTACACCGGGCGCTGCACCATCTTCTTCCGTATCTTGTCGCAACCTCGCGCTGATCCGTCTGTTGTCGGACCGAGCTTGACGGCGGCCCCCGCTTGTCGCTGGACGCACCTGCCCCGCTTGCCGGCTCATCATCCGCCTCCCTCTCCGCTACTAATGCAGCACTAACCACTTGATTGGTCACCGCTATATACAGCAGCAACTTCTCTTGCGGTTTAGGTGCGACAAGTATTGGAGTGGAGGACAGGTATCTCTTCAAGTCTCTGCAGCAGCAGCCTCCGCTTCGGAGTCCATTTCATTGACCTGCCTTTTTCAAAATATTGAAAACGGCAGGCGCCTCGCAGACTTAGAAATGAACCGCCGAGAGCAGCCACGCAACCGCAAGCCTCCCGACATCCTTAACGCGCTTTGGTGCTTCGATCTGCTCAATGGCCTTGATCTTGTCGGGTTGGCTTCAATTCCCCGCCGAGATACAAAGAACCCAAGAAGCTTGCCGAAGGGACTCCAAACACACACTTGTCGGGGTTGAGCTTGAGGTTGATCTTGCGCAGGTTTGCAAACGCCTCATCCAAACCGAATCGAGTCGCTCGTTCTTGCTTTTGACCACTATGTCATCCATGTAGGCTTCTACATTTCTATGTATCTCGTGGTCCAAAAGCATCATGGACTGCCCTTGCAAAGGTTGAACCAGCATTCTTCAAACCGAAGGCATCCGATAAAGCAAGACGCGCTACATGGTGTGATGAATGCGTTTTCTTCATCCTCTTCGCCATGAAGATCCGATGATATCCTCGAATATGCATCAAGAAATGAAAGCAGATCGATCTAGCCGCGGAGTCAATAATCTGGTCGATACGCCGATAAGGGAAATGGGTCCTTGGGACAAGCTTTATTAACATCTATGAAGTCAATACAAAGTCTCCATTTCCCATTAGCCTTATGCATCACTACCGGATTGGCCAACCACGGGGTGGAGGACTCTCCGACAAGCCCCGCTGCTTCCAATTTCTTGATTTCTTCTCGCTATGAACTTGGTGCTCCACCGCCTCGCTTCCTAACTCTTTGCTTGACGGGCCGCAAGGTGAGGGCGCATAGCCAGGTGGTGCTCAATTACTTTCCGGGAACACCGGGATATCGATGGTTGCCATGCAAACACATCGACATTCGCCGCAGAAAGCAACGAGCTCGCCTTCCTATTTAGGATCAAGCGGCACCGATGGTGAAGGTACCACCAGCGCCGGCCCTCCTTGGCGGGCACTTTCTTGGTCTTTGCGAGCTGCCATCGCCTTGTTGCACTTGCCGTGGAGCTCGATGGAGCGCCTCGACGGTAGCGCAGCACCAAGAGGTGCGCTGCCGGAGTGGGCAACAAAGGTTTCGCCAAAGATGTCGGGGTGAGCTGATCGTGCCCCACGAGCACCTACAGGACCTGGGTCCCTTGTGGTTCAAGGGGGCGGAGATTGCACAAAGTGCGGGTCGAGGCGATGCACACGAGGGGTTTACCCAGCTTCGGAGCTCTCCGGAGAGATAATACTCCTACTGCTGCTTTGTGGATTATCTTGTGTTCTTGCTAGGGAGCAATGCTGACTACAAGACCTAACTTGAGTGTGATGAACTGTCGAGCTGGACTAGAAACCCAGCCAACCGAACCCCCCTACGCTGCCCTCGGCCTCCTTTTATAGGCACAAGGGGTTACCACATGTGGCAAGTAGGCAAGGTCACAATGGTAAAACCTAGGTTGGTACACCGCTTGTACAAAGGTACAAGAATCATACCTAACTCGACGGCAAGGGACAAGAGTCATCAATGCCCGCCTCACCGCCTCAACAAAGGTAACAGGGACTGCTATGCGCCCGTCCGCCACGATGGTGGCTTGTCAAGACTGCTCGTCGCTACTCCCCGCTGGCTGCACAGCCCGTCGACACGCCAGATTTGGGAGAGCCTCGTGGTGACACGCTACGGGTGAGCTGGAGCGAGATGAAGAGGTCGCCTGCCTGCAAGCGCTTTTGTCACAAGGGAACCTTGTCGCGCTTTGGGGTTCAGCCGCTTAGCCTTCTCGGCAAGCTCCTCTTGCCGGGCCTCGCTTCCTTTGCGCCTGGTTTTCCCGCAAGCTTCTCTTGCCGGGTCTTGACTACTTTGTTTTGAATGGCTCCAAGGAGCTGCCGAGATCTTGATGGCCAACAGTCGCCCGCCGTATGCCGCCACATCGTCTGCAGACGAAGTTCGGGTACTAGGGTACCCTATTCTAGTACAATCGACAATATACAATAACAAATAAATACCATTAGATTCATTATTGAATGTACTTCCACATCATGCATATTTGTTATGGTAAATGTTTATATTTTTATATAAACTTGGTCAAACTTTAGGAAGTTTAACTTCGTCAAACCTAATATGCAGAGTTTACTACTACTACTCGCTAGTTGCTTAGCCGATCACTCAACACGCCACACGGGAGTCCAAAGGTCACAAAATTTTGAGGTCGGCGGAAAATCTCCCGCAACCCTGATTCGAGCAAAGGGAAAGTTACCATCATAGCCTTCTAACAGGCCTAGGACGACGCTGGTAGGGGCTGTTTTCGTAACTTCAGTTCACCCTACCCAGCCAGCCCCACCCCGCACCCGTGAGTAGTACACCTGAATACTCCCCATTTTCTATCCCCACCGCAAAATAGACTTCTCCACGGCACCGCAGCCTTCGTGCTCCTCCCTTTACATCGGGCGCACTCGCCCACCACAACAAGATCCGCTTCATCGACGACTCAGACGCCAGACCGAGCCGGTCCACCGTCGTTGTCATAGACGGAGCTCTTCCCGCATCGCCTTCCACGGTCTCGATCTGCTTCCTAAGCCGACGCCAAAGCTTTGAAGTACCACTATCGCTGACAATGAACTGACTCGCTGTCGCACTATGACTCATAGAGGCCGCCGCAACCATCGCTCTCCTCCTCGATTGGTAATGTGTGTATTGAATCACTTAGCAAGACATGTGCAGTTCCAATTTTGTTCATACATACCCTTCAATTTTCCCGGTGCTATTGTTCCTGTAAAAGTAATTGGTTATAGCCCATTGTCCAACAGTAATATCAGCTTGTAATTGTGCTGCCGCCCCGTATCGCTACCGTGCTTGGTAGGTTTTTCATTTGCAACCAGCAAGTGAGGCAAATGATGGAAAGGTTTTAGAACTAGCAAGATGCCCATATGCTGCACGATCAAGATGCATTTGTATGAGTAGTTTATCTTGTGGGAGAAAAGGATGAATGAGGGAAGGCCTTATTTGCAAACTGAGAGGGGTATGGGTATCTTTTTGCAAAATTCCATTTGTTTCCTTCCTATCTGCCGATATAAATCGGACGGCCTATATTGCAAGAAAAAATTATAGAGAAAAAAGTAGACAGAAAGGAAGTAGAGATAAATATTAAATATAAAATAAATATAACCATAGAGAAGAGAGTAGAGATAGCAGAGACGCCGGGAAAGGATTGCGACGCGAAAAAGCGCCAGCGTATGCTTAGTTTTACGCCACAGCATCCGACGCGCTTTATAAAATCCAACGCCCCACCGCTTTGTGCCT
>JAHIAM010002426.1:0-24503 GCA_021605205.1 Aegilops longissima | reverse complement strand
ATGATACAAGAGCGTGCTGACTACAAGTCACTTGATCCACTGATATCCTCGAGAGGCTAAATACTCATGAGTTCTAGCTTGCTCAAAAGAGAGATCTCTATGGTTCTAGCTATGGAAAACACGTGTCTCAAGGCCAAGGCTATGTCCGAATCGAGTATGAAGACTCGTAGTAGCCTTGGAGATCCCAAGAATTAGGCCAAGAGCTAGCAATCGCCGTGAAGAAATTCCGAAGTTCTCAAGACGTGGTCGCTGGAAAATCCTCAAGGAGCAAAGTGATTCCTCATCAAGTGACTATAAGAGAAGACTTTGCCACAAATGCAAGAAACCTGGTCACTACATTCAAGATTGTCTCAAAGGAAAAGGAATTAAAGAAGAAGAAATCGTCGAAATCTTCATCATCAAAATCCTCAAAGCCTTCTTCTCACAAGAAAAGAGCAGCCCAAAAAGGCTCCGCATTCATTGGCAAGGAAATGGACTCAAGTGAATCTAAGGAACATGAGGAAGAGGAGGCATCAGAAGAATCTAAGTATGGTGTATGTAGTCTAGTTTCTCCATCGCTGTCGTAGCAAGTCCATCTTCAACTCTCAAGAAAATGACCTCACCAACAAAGCCGATGAAGATAGTGATGACTACGCCCCACCTATTGCTTCATGGCAAAGGGTGCCAAGGTACTCAAATATACCTCCTCCGAATCTAGTGAAATGAATCGATGATGATGGATCCGATGATGACAATGAACCTAGCTATACCAAACTTGTTTGCATTGCTACCAAACAACAACATGCCTTGGAAAAGGTTCAAAACATGCTAGATAAGAGTGATGATATGTTAGGTGAAGAAATGGATCGACTAAAGCCCCGACCGAAATCTTCAGAGACTTCACCTAGGTTTGACAGCTTTCAAGGTCATCATAACACTCTCTTATCTCGATCATGAGAAACTTTCTTATGAATTTCTTCAAAGAAAGCAAGATCTTGAGAAGCTAAGAGTGAATTATGAAGATCTTCGTAGGAGCGCGATTCATTACTTGCTCAACAAATCAGCGCTCTCAGAAGAATTTGTTCCTCCATGCTTAAAGTGCATTGAACGTGAATCGCTAATTCTTCACCAATGTTCAAATGCTTCAATGTTATAAATTCTTCACCGCTTCGCTATCACTAATTCCTCATCCGAGGACATTGCTAGTATCACCGACGATGTGGCTGAAGGAATTGTATATGACAGTATGTACAAAAGCCTCAAAGGGCATCGACTTTTGTGATGTGCTTAAAAGCAGATCCTCAACAGAACCCTAGGAAAGAGGATATTGCCTTTGAGAGGAAACTCAATGCTGATGGAACATATTGAAGCCCGAGCAAGATCCCAAAACCTCATGGGTTGTGCAAAGGACCTCCAGCTGGATCCATCTAACTTATCTCGCTTTACATGCTAATCTCCTCATTCTTCCTCGATGAGTCATTTGACTCAACTATAAACTATTCAAAAATCAGAATGGTGAAGTATTTGCTAGATATGTTGGCACTAATCGCAGAACGGTTCCCTATGAAGAAAATCGTTCCCAAGAAGTGCCTTTGAAAGTCTTCGTGTGAATGTCCTCATGGCACCACCGTGAAGAATAGGAACCCCAGATCAAATTCTTCATATGAACCAAATTCTTCATATGGATCCAAGTCCTCATACGAACCAAATTCTCACGTGATCAAATTCTCAAAAGGATCAAAGTCCTCATATGATTATCATCGCGCTAATAACTCCGCTTTCGCAGGTAGAACTAAGGGCTATGAATATGTGCATTATTCTTCAAACCAATATGTTCATAAGTCCTCAAGAATTTCTCCGCTTATTCATATGCGCACCCTAACCCTCTTATGTGAAACGAACTGGTTTGGCTTCTATACCACCATTTTCATGACGGTGCTCAGAGAGTGATGAACTTTGCCACCCCTTCGTATGGGTGGTGAAGAAAAGAACTAATCTCTTCTCAGGGTCAGGTCTCCACGCGCTCTTAACGCCTCAAGAATTTGCCGGGACTCAAGAAATTGCTTGAAAGGACGCAGTTAATCATGATGAAATGAACTTTCATTTCACACGCCCTCATATCGCTTATCTCGTTATACCGATCGATGAAATTCATATGATGAACTTGATATCATATTCTTCACTAATGAAGTATATGAGATCGTAAGTTGTACTAATTCATCCGCAGGATGATCAACCCAAAGCCACCGAGTGGGTTCTCGATAGTGGATGTACAAATCACATGATCGGTGACAAGAATCTATTGATGGATGCCCTTATCACCATCACATCCAAGCATATCATCTTTGCCGACAAAGGCAAAAGTCGTATTGGTCTTGGTAAGGTTGCGATCTCTAAGGACATGCACATGGACAAAGTCATGCTTGTTGAGTCCTTAGGATACAACCTCATGTCAGTCTCAATGCTTTGTGATCTTGATATGGTTGTTATCTTTGGCAAGTATCGCTAAGTTGTGATTATGGTTTGTACAATTCCAAAGTCTTCAAGGCTTTAGGAGAGGAGACTTGTATATTGTTGATTTCTACAGACCACAACCTCGCCAGATGTCTACTTGCAAAGCTTCGTATACTATGGCATCGATTTACTTGGTCACACAGCATGAGGAATTTGAACACGCTTGCAAAGAAGAAGCATGTCATTGGCATTGAGAATGTCAAATTCTCAAGGATCACTTGTGTGGAGCTTGTGAAGCTGGAAAATGACCAAGGCCAAGCATCCAAATAAGACTATCATGACCACTACTCGCCCCTTCGAATTGCTTCACATGGACCTCTTTGGTCCTAATCATTACTCAACCGTCACTAATGACGATCTCTATATGGCTTTGTTATTGTTGATGATTACTCTCATATAATATGGGTACACATTGTTACTTACAAAATGAAGTGCGTGAAGTCTTCAAACGATTTTCCTCGAGGGCTTCAACTAACTTTGGTGTGAAGATCGTACACATCAGAGTGACAATGGAACTGAGTTCAAAATTCCGGTCTTGATGCCTATCTTGATGAACTTGGTCTTACTCATGAGTTATTTGCTCCTTTACTCCTCAAAGAAATGGCGCCGGAGCGCAAGAATGTAACTCTTGTTGAGATGGCTCGACTATGCTTGATGAATACAAAATGCCTAGTCGCTTTTGGATCGATGCAATTGATACCGCGTGCTACATCATCAACAGAGTATATCTTCACAAATTCTTCAAGAAGACTTCCTATGAACTCCTCACTGACAAGAAACCCAATGTAAGTTATTTCAAAGTCTTCGGTGCTAAATGCTAGATTAGAGATCCTCATCACAATTCTAAATTTGCAATCAAAGCACATGAAGGTTTTATGCTTGGTTACGAAAGGACTCGCACACTCACAGTAGTCTTCAACATCGCTTCTTCACAAGATTGTTGACATCGTGAGATGCGGTTCGATGAAACTAATGGCTCGCAAAGAGAGCACCTACCTTCTGGTTAGATGAACCAGACCGAGGAATCTATCGTGTTCAAGGCAATCGAGGATGTCATTCCCATCAAGAATCAATAAGAATTCATTCATGTACGCTGAAGAACGCCGAAATGATGCACCAAGATAATGTCAAGACAATGGTGCCGAGGAAATGATCAAATTCCTCAGCATAACCAGCTCATCCTCGCTGTAAAAGAAGTACAAGTTGACAAGATCATCGATGACATTGAAGCGCCAGTCCTCTCACACGCCAAAAGCTTCACATTTATCTAATTTTTGTGGGCACTATGCTTTTGTCTCTATCACAGAGCCCACTAAGGTAGATGAAGTTATTTCGAGCCCGAGTGGATTCAGGCCATGCAAGAAGAATTACATCGCCTCGAGCTCAACGATGTCTCGAACCGGTCAAACGTCCAGATCCTCGCAAGCATAATATCATTGGCACAAAGTGGATCTACCGCAACAAGCAAGATGAAAATGGCCTTGTGGTGAGGAATAAGGCACGATTTGTAGCTCAAGGCTCACACACAGTTGAAGGAATTGATTTCGATGAAACTTTGCACTGCTGCTGTTAGACTTGAGTCTATTCAAGCATATTACTCGCCTATTGTAACCATCACAATATCACTTTATAACAAATGGATGAAAAGTGCATTCCTCAATGGTAAGCTTGAGGAAGAAGTATATGTTGCTCAACCCCTGTGTTTTGAAGATCCAAAGAATCCCGATAAAGTCTTCAAATGTAACAAGGCCTCTATGGTCTCAAACAACCCCACAAGCGTGGTTTGATACATTGAAGGAATTCTTCGTGAAGAATGGTTCACACCCGCTTCACTCAATTCTACTTTCTTTTACTAAATCATATGATGGTGAACTATTTGTGTGCCAAATATATGTTGATGATATTATCTTTGGTCAGATCGACCAACGTTATAGTGATGAATTTGCCTATATGATGAGTGAAGAATATCAAATGTCTATGATGGAGAGTTGAAATTCTTCTTAGGTCTTCAAATTCAACAACACAATGGCATATTCATATCTCAGGAGAAATACCTCAAAGATGTCCTCAAGAAATTCGCATGCAAGATTGCAAAGGCGCTAAAATTCCTATGCCCACAAATGGCCATCTATGCATCGATGAAAATGGTATTGACTTCATCACAAGGTATACCGCCCATGATTGGTTCTTTATTGTACTTATGTGCATCTAGGCCAGATATAATGCTTAGTGTTTGCATGTGTGCGATTTCAAGCTACACCAAGGAATCACACCATAAGGCCGTGAAGCATATTCTTCAAGTATCTAGCTCACACACCAACACTAGGATTATGGTACCCCAAGGGTTCTACTTTTGATCTCATTGATATTCGACTGACTATGTTGGTGATCGTGTGGACCGCAAGTCAACATCTAGTACTTGTCATTTCTGACGATCTTTGGTCCGTTGGTCCTCAAGAAACAGAATCACAGATTACCGCTTACATGGAAGTTAATACATTGCTGATGGCTCGTGTTGTGCTCAATTGCTGGATGGAGCAAACTCAAGGACTACGCATCAACGCGGAAGAATGTGCCTCTCATCGTGACAATGAGAGTTCCATCAAGATTGCTCACAACCCAGTTCAGCACTCAAGACAAAGCACATTCAAATTCGCCATCATTTTCTTCGTGATCATGTGTTGAAGGGCTTACATCTCCATCGAGCATGTGAAGATCAAGAACAGCTAAGCCGATATCTTCACTAAGCCTTGGATGAGAAGAGATTTAGTAAGTTGTTGTGTGAGCTAAATATCTTAGAATCTTCTTGATGTTCTTAAAAGGACACACATCCCGACGCTTATGCAAAATTGATGACTTAGATGTGCAACATATGAAGAAACGCTTTTCTTCAATCCATGAAGAATAACACTCTAAGTGTGAAGAAATTAATGAAGAATTTGATTCTTAACCTCACGACAATTGTACGCGGTGTCTGAAATCATCATTCTTATACGTGGGTCACGCCACCACCAAAGTTGAAAATCTTCAATTTGAGTTTTCCTCGCTTTGAAATTCTTCAGCTTTTCAAATTCTTCAACTTTGCGTAATCTTCACTGCTTCTCATTGCTTTTCTTTCATTAGCTTATATATATATATATATATATATATGTGTGTGTGTGTGTGTGTGTGTGTGTGTGTGTGTGTGTGTGTGTGTGTGTGTGTGTGTGTGTGTGTGTGTGTGTGTGTGTGTGTGGGTTTATGTCCTCTACAAGATTCACTTATGGCCATTTCTTCAAGTCGTCGCTAAGTGAATGTGATCGACCTTCCTCTCTCGCTATACTCAACCCAATCTATTCACAAATTCTTCATGTGCGTCTATTTGAAACTCATTCAAAATCTTCATCGAGTCCTTGTCACCAAGAAATTGCTAACGAACTTTAAAACTGATCTTACCTAAACTTTCGGTTTTGCTTTCAAACCGCTCTGCATCCCATGATGCATTATTTTATTCACCCACGATTTTACACGATCTCCACTACACAAGACGGGTGACACATGTCGTGAGAAGGAGAATGGTCGGCATGTTCGTCTCTAAATCTTCGGCTAACAGTTTTTCAACGCCTCTATAAATACCCCTCTCCTCATCCTCACTTTTTACTCCGCCGACCTCTCTCTCCCCGCCGAGCTCCTCAAACCCTAGCGCCGCCGCTACTCCATCGTCAGCCGGTGAGGAAGAGCTTCACGCTCGACCTCGTTGCCGTCAGATTTCCGCTACGGCTGCGGAAATCTTCACTCCGCCGCTTATAGCCATCTTCCTCCACCGAAGTTAGGGCGTGGAAGATCCGAATGACGAGCTTCACATCTACAACACCCAGCTTCGCTGCTTTTCTTCATTCGTGGTATTAAAAGTTACTTTTACTCGCCTCGTTGATCCAAATTTTACACTACAAAATCTTCAAAGGTGTTTTATTCTTCAAATCCTCACACACAAGCACCTCACTAGTTATATGCTCTGATTCGCTTCTCTAAGCAATCATTTTCTTCAAGATTCCTCAATTGTGTGGATCCTCGATCCGTATAACTCGAACCTAAGACAAAGAATGCTTAGTGAAATTCTTCAAGGCTCATCCGTCAAAATCCTCAAACTTGTTCTTTTGAAAACCTTCCGAGAACGTGATATGACCTCTCCAAATTCCTTGCAACTATACTGCTCATTGTGTACTCATGTCCGCCGCTGAATCACTAGGTTCTCATCAACTTAACTCATTTGCAGCTGCCTTGAAGAAAAGTTGCATACTTCTTCAGAGAATTCGCTTGTTCAAATTCCTCACCAAGAATATGGCGTATGAAAGAAGCCACGTAAAGGAGGAAAGAGACCTGAGGTCATGACCGATTTGAAATCCCTCGAGGAAATATATGCTGATTATTGCACACTGATGAAGCCGAGTTCGCAAAGAAAACAAAATCAGCGAAGGTGCGATTCAAAGGATTGAATGGAGATGGACAAGGGAATGGAGGGAGTACAGATATTTAACTCCAAAGTACATGAAGAAATTCGACTCAATCCTCCATGCCCAAGAGCTCCATTGGCACCGGTCAAGAAGGTCGACCCCACCAAAGATCAAGCTGGTGAGGACTTTCCTCAAGAATGGGCCAAGCGCCAAGCCAAATTGGCAAGACAAGCCAACGAGGCAAGGAGGAAATTCAATGAGGACTCCGCCATCGCTGCTGCCCCCGAGGCCTCGCAAGCCAAGAAAATCTATGGCAAAGAAGCCCGTGACACAAGCCAAGTGTTTCACCAACAAAGGCCCTCACGCTGTTCTCAAAGAAGGTCTCCTCACGGCCAATTCCTCATGTTGCTCCAGCCTCCCAAGTCCTAAGCTGCTCCTACAAAATCCTCTCAAGAAGCTCCGACCAAGTCTCTCAAGACTGTGCATCCGCCACGTACAAAGGACTGCAGGCTTCCATTGCCTCTCGTGTCTCAAAGAAATTCTCAACTGCACTAAAGTCTTCATCCGCCGATCACCAAGACCAAGGCCATACCGACGAGGTCCTCGCCAAGTCCTAAGAAGAAACAGGTCGCTTCCAAGTGCCACCAAGATGATGAGGCTGATGATGATGAACTTATGGAAATCATCGAGATCGCCAAGAAAGGGTCATTAGAGCCAAAGGCACATCTGGTAGCATCGTTGTTGATCCGAGGAAAATCTCGATTACATTGATCTCCGCACAAAATTCCAAACACCCCTATGCCCGACTTTCATCTCGACTCGACAAAGTCATATGTCGACCCATTTCATCATCAAGAGAAATGGAAGTTTGAAAAGGCAAGAGAGATCAAGAAAGCTCATACGTAAAGGAGAAGTTCCTCAAGAAAACGCTGTCGTAATGACACCGAGGAACTTCTCAAGGTCCGCACTAAAATTCAAGACCTCAAAGAAAACTTCTATGCTTATTATGCTGATTGGCAAGGAGCTAAGGTCGATTCACAACCCGACGAAGAATTGACCAATGTTGCTGCCCTAACGCAACATGAATTCCTCAGCCGGAGCCTCAGCTCAGCCGATCGAAGAACATGCCAAGACCACTGATGAAGTTCAAAGGTCAAGAAAATGCCATTTAGGGCTGATGATCCCATTCCACCAAAGAAATTGCTAGGGCATCCACTAGTGGTGCGCTCAAGAAATCGAATAAGACAGTAATCGTGATCGGCCATACCGAGGAAAATCAACTAGATTCCTCGCCTCCTCGCGCCAACACTAACTCCAATTCTTCCATCTCGCCTCGGCGTGAAGAAGACTAAGGCGCGTAATCTAGCTGTGGAAGAAACGGAAAGCATCACCACGCCAAATTCTTCTACCACAAGAAAATGAAGCCAATGACCAGCTCCTTTGAAAATCCTATTGATGTTGTTCCACTTCTCAATTCCATCAAAGGACCTTGTTCCTTTTGATGAAGATTATGTGATCCAAGCGGATCTCGATGAAGAAAATCATTCCGCCGCTTCGTCAGAGCAGATTGATGAAGAAATTGAAGTGGAAGCAATCTCTTCAACCCCAATCATTTCTCGCTTATGCCCCAGCTTCACACCGAGAGGCCGTGTTGAGGAAATAGAAGAAGATGGATATTGAAGCATAACGCCATGGATGAACGATGACTTTGGGAAAGTCAAGATCCAAATTCTCCACTCTTCACCCCAATCCAACAGACACTCTTACCCCCGCTCCAACAGCTCAAATGGGCTCAAGAAACTCATCCCACTTCATCTGGCCCATGAAGAAATTCCAGCCACTAGCGCCGATGAACTCATTCACGCCGATCCTCGATCGCACTGTTGAGGAACAAGAAATTCTCACCAAGAACCCGAGATTATGATTCCCGAGGTCGTGATGCAACTCATCGACACTCCACCGCCAAAGCCAAAGGATCCTCTCAACAAAGCAAAAGTTCAAGGAAGAAGACTTCTTCACAACATGTATTCTTCATCGACATAATCCATATGATTCGCCGCATAAGGAAGAGGCGCTTTTGACCGCCACCAAGCCAATTTCTATTCCTCGCTGTTTTCAACAAAGACAAAGTCTTCGATCATGCTCATATTCCTCATGTGGACATGGAGTCTCTGTCAGCTTTAAGCCAGTCCTTAGTGTTCTTCACGACGCAGACTTCAATTTCAGCACCGACATCCTGGATCGAATGAAGAACTCATTCTTCAATTTTATGCAGCACATCACCGAGACGTCAAGACATGAACTCATGGGTGTTAGATCGATGTCCGAAAACACTTCACTACAAGGCACCAAAGAATCGAATTGCTTCGGCTCTACCACTCGCCCTCCCTTGATGGTGCTCATTGTATCTACAACGAACCGTAACTTTCAAATCACTATATGCAAGTGCCGATGAAGCCTTTGAAGCCAAGGCAGGCCCCAAGAACCAAATTCCTCGCAGGAATTATTGTATGTGCCTCTGACTGCTCATCGGATTCTCGACGAAGACAATGAGTCCTATCAAAGGCCACGACTCAAATGATGAAGAAGTCGCTGGCATCATGAAGAATATGCTTTTCAATATCATTCATGGTGTTCCCTGCCAACTTCCATGATTTCTTCATGAGGACTCGCAAACATTGCTATGTCACCATTTGAGTCAAGCCTTATGCGCCTTTGGATTATGAGATTCATCAGACAAGGTCTTCACTCAATTACAAGGCTGATATCAACCACTCGCAGCCTACTTGCCCCGATTGAAGTCCTCAAATGGACATTTTCCTCACCGATGACAAGGGCAAGGCTATCATCAGATCAATGAAGGCATTCGCCCATTGATGGACAAGCCAAGAAAGCTGCATCCTACTCCACCAATGATGACTCGCCACATGATTCTCGCCGCAAATACCTCACCAAGCAAAGTCCTCGTTACAAAGACCTGTGGTGATGACCGACGTGAGTTACTCTCGCCTTCATCGAAGGTTGATCGCAATCATAAATGGGTCAAGCGCCGCTTTGTTCTAATTCTTCACAACATGACCTCAACACACAATGCGTGAAGAAAACCACTACTACCTCCATGAAACCTTCAAACGCACTGGCTGTTCTTTCTAATGTCTATGCATGCATGATGAACTCGACGACAATGGGTCTCAAGGAAGAATTTCACCGGTCTCCATCTCCTCCAAGAAATACAAGAAAGTCAAAGTTCCTTCCTTGGTGGTTAGCTCCTATTCTTCATCGCGGACACCGATGAAGATGAAGATTTGGACGACATCGCGGTAGGCCCAACTACAACAACCGACCCTAACAACGCCGGGCGCCTTCCTCAACTTGAAATTCTTCGTATGCTAGTCCCTCGCCGATCCTTTTGGTCATTCATGACAAAGGGGAGAAATTTGAGTTAGTCTTCGCCGGTCTATTATATGGGCAAATTTTGTTGTTACAACCTCGCTCTTCCTAAACTTTCATTGATCGAGTTGTAATCTTAAACCCGATGGTGCTTTGATACTTTTGATGCACTCGTGTTTTGCACTATGCTCGACACTTTTGATGCATCGTGTTTTGCACTATGCTCGACATTTTGATGCACCGAGCTCATTCTCTTGAGCTCGATACTATTGATGCGTTATTTTGCATGCTTGTTCCTCATTAATGTTATCGCATCATGCTGAATTTCATCAAGCACCATATTTCATCATGCATTTCAAATTCTTCATATTATATGCCAAATGCGGTATGAATTACAAGATATAGGGGAGATCTCCATGATTCAACTCTTCAAATGTGCATTGCCTCAAAAGCAAATTCCTCACTATGCACATCTTCGTGGGAGTTCTTATATATCTTGCAATCAAATTCCTCAATATCAGATTTACACTTCATATGTTTATCCTCGTTGAAAACTTAACCTATATTGTCATCAATCACCAAAAGGGGGAGATTGTAAGTGCATCTAGTGCCCTTAGTGATTTTGGTGTATTGAAGACTTATAGGTTAAGGAACTAATGCGCTTTGTGAGTGTACACAGGTCTATAAGTCTATGAGGAGTTTGATATTTACAAAGAAAGTCGACCCCTAAAATGAAGTTCTTCGATCAAGACTTTGATATTCTCAAGACTTTCAAGACTTTGAAAGTGAAGAAATTGGTGTGACCTTGAAGACTTGGTATTCATTCGAGGAACATGAAGCGTGAAGACTTTTGTTTTCGTAGTTTCATTTTCTTTCTTGAGTCATAGTAAACACCGTGATCGTTAAAGAGGGTCGAGGAAATACTAAGGAAAATTTCCATGTGATGCTCAACTCAAAATCCTACACCTACCAATCCTTCGAGTGAAGCCTTTAGAAATCTCATACAGCTTCACTCAATTTCTTCAGAGGATGAGACGGCTCTTTCCGTCAGCCGAGGAATTTGTTCTGACCGAGGAGTTAGGAATTCGCCAAAGGATTGCCTATACAAGGAGGAACATGATAGCCCCGAGGAATTTGACATTCTAAATTCGATCATGCTGCATAAGTGCCGCCACTGTCCCAAAATATCTTATCCACCTAACGGTCATTCATTGAAGGGCATTTATGTCTTATCATGTCGGGCTGCTCTTAGGCTATAAATAGCTCTCTACAACCACTAGCTGGTTGGCTGCCCGAGAGAAACTTGACACTTGTCATTTGAGAGCAACCCATCCTCCGAGGACTTTGAGCTAAAAATCATCGAGTGAGGAAAACCCAAAACCAAACCCCATAAACCCAAAGTGATTGAGCATCATCAAGAGATTGATCCCGAGGGATCCGACGCTTGTTACCTTTGAAGATCAGTGCTTTTCCAGACGGTTAGGCCATGGTCTAGAGCATCCAAGAGGAATTGTGGATTGCTGAGTGACCGAAGTCTCGTGAAGGTTTGGAAGTCGCCAAGAATTACCACGAGTGATTGGACGAGGTCTGGTGACCTTAGTTCAAGGAGAATACGGTGAGGACTTGGTGTCCTGAGCTGCGTGTCTCAACGATCGGGTGTCCAGGACTGTGTGTCCTCGAGTTTAAATACTCACCGCCCCAACCAGTGACGCATAACCGAGACAAAGAGTTGAACTGGTCTACCAAATCATTGTCTTCACCAACCTTATTGGTTCTATTTCCTCAACCCTTTCATTTCTCATTATCGTGTTGAGTGTTTTGTTCATATCTCGTGTTTGAAGACTTTGATCAAGACTTTCTCAATTTCCCCGCTCAATTTCTTCACCGCTTTGTCTTCATCTTGTGTTATCCTATGATTACGCTTTCTTCAGATCAGGTTAGTCTTCATTTCATCATGATGACCATGCGGTATTCTGTTATGCTTACTTCGAGTACTTATTCCGCCAAGTAAAGTTTTTCGCCACGGAATTTCCTCACCGCAAATTCCTCATGAAGAATTCATAAAATCGCCTATTCACCCTCTAGTCGATATAACGCGACTTTCAATTGGTATCGAGCAAGGTACTCCTTGTTCGTGTGATTTTGGTTTAACCACCGAGTTTTAGTTATGTCGACCGCAGTATGAAGAAAGTGGCATGCCCTATCTTTGACGGTCATGATTATCCAAGTGGAAGGCCATGATGAGGAAGTTACCATGGCAATGGACAATGAAATGTGGACCGTCAATCGAAATTGGTCTTACGATCAGGTAAGACGGCTAACGCAGATGATATTCGCAAGTACACTCGACTTGACATCATGGCGAAGGATATCATCTGCTCCTCGCCATCTAGAGATGAATTCAAGCATTATGCATCTTTGCAACGCGGTTTATCTCGGGACCGAATCTCCGACGCCTATGAAGGTCATCGAACTCGCTATGATCCCTGGTTTGAGGACTTCAAGGAATCTCTCAAAACGATGATTTTCGAACCGTAATCATCATCTTCAAAGATCATGTCTCATGGCAAAGGGTGTCGAGGTAACCAATGTTCTCATCTGAATTTAGTGACTGTGAATCATGATGATGGATCTGATGATGATATTGAACCTAGATATACCAAACTTGTTTGCATTGCCACCAAACAACAACATGCCTTCAAAAGGTTCAAAACATGCTAGATAAGAGTGATGATATGTTAGGTGAAGAAATGGATCGACTAAAGCCCCGATCGAAAATCTTCAAAGACTTCAGCCTAGGTTTGATGAAATTTTCAAGGTCATCATAACACTCTCTTATCTCGATCATGAGAAACTTTCTTATGAATTTCTTCAAAGAAAGCAAGACCTTGAGAAGCTAAGAGTGAGTTATGAAGATCTTCGTATGAGCGCGATTCATTACTTGCTCAACAAATCAGCGCTTCTCAATAAGAATTTGTTCCTCCATGCTTAAAGTGCATTGAACGTGAATCGCTAATTCTTCACCGAATGTTCAAATGCTTCAACTGTTATAAATTCTTCACCGCCTCCTCTGCTATCACTAATTCCTCATCCGAGGACATTGCTAGTATCATCGATTTATGCAGGCTAAAGGAACTGATATGATGTGCATGTACAAAAGCCTCAAAGGGCATCGACTCTTTGTGATGTGCTTAAAAGCAGATCCTCAACAGAACCCTAGGAAAGAGGGTATTGCCTTTGAGAGGAAACTCAATGATGGAACATATTGAAGCCCGAGTAAAGATCCCAAAACCTCAAGGGTTGCTGCAAAGGGACTCCAGCTGATCCATCTAACTTATCTGGCTTTACATGCTAATCTCCTCATTCTTCCGATGAGTCATTTGACTCAACTATAAACTGCTCAAAATCGAATGGTGAAGTATTTGCTAGATATGTTGGCACTAATCGCAGAACGGTTCCCCTATGAAGAAAATCTGTTCCAAGAAGTGCCTTGAAAGTCTTCGTGAATGTCCTCATGACACCACCGTGAAGAATAGGAACCCCAGATCAAATTCTTCATATGAACCAAATTCTTCATATGGATCCAAGTCCTCATAACGAACCAAATTCTCACGTGGATCAAATTCTCAAAAGGATCAAAGTCCTCATATGATTATCATCGTATAATAACTCCGCTTCGCAGGTAGAACTAAGGGCTATGAATATGTGCATTATTCTTCAAACTAATATGTTCATAAGTCCTCAAGAATTTCTCCGCTTATTCATATGCATTCTAACCCCTCTTATGTGAAACGAAATGGTTTGGCTTCTATACCACCATTTTCAGACGGTCATCAGAGTGATGAACTCTTTGCCACCCCTTTAGATGTGGGTGGTGAAGAAAAGAACTAATCTCTTCTCGTAGGTCAGTCTCCTGACGTGCTCTTAACGCTCAAGAATTTGCCGGGACTCAAGAAATTGCTTGAAAGGACGCAGTTAATCATGATGAAATGAACTTTCATTTCACACGCCCTCATACCGCTTATCCGTAATAACCGATCGATGAAATTCATATGATGAACTTGATATCATATTCTTCACCGATGAAGTATATGAGATCGTAAGTTGTACTAATTCATCTCGCAGGATGATCAACCCAAAGCCACCGAGTGGGTTCTCGATAGTGGATGTACAAATCACATGACCGGTGACAAGAATCTATTGATGGATGCTCCCTTATCACCATCACATCTCAAGCATATCATCTTTGCGACAAAGGCAAAAGTCATTGGTCTTGGTAAGGTTAAGATTCTAAGGACATGCACATGGACAAAGTCATGCTTGTTGAGTCCTTAGGATACAACCTCATGTCGGCCTCAATGCTTTGTGATCTTGATATGGTTGTTATCTTTGGCAAGTATCATTGTGTTATGCATTATGGAAGCCGACAATTCCAAAGTCTTCAAGGCTTTAGAAGAGGAGACTTGTGTATCGCCTCGATGCGCTATATCTCCCACGGTCGAGGCACGACTTAGAGGCATAACCGCATTGAAAGCAATGTCGCAAGTGAGGTAATCTTCACACAACCCATGTAATAATTAAGGAAAGATACATAGTTGGCTTACAATCGCCACGCCACACAAGACATAATTAAACATACATCATTCAGAGTACACTCAAGGTCCGACCACGGAACCAAAATAGAAGAAGATACCCCAATCGCTAACACAGATCCCTAATCGTCCCAACCGGGCACCACTATCGATCATCTCGAAAGACACATAGTAACGACCACGCCTCGTCGAACTCCCACTTGAGCTCGTGGAATCACCTGCACCGCCCTCATCGGAACCTCGCAACTGTTTTGAAGTATCTGTGAGTCACGGGACTCAAAGCAATCTCACACCACGTAGATCAAGACTATTTAAGCTAATAGGAAGGACAAGGAAGTAAATTGAGCTGCAGCGTTTACTAGCATATATGGTGGCTACTTACAAAAGAGAGCGAGGAGAGAAGCAAAGCGCGGGTCGTGAAACTAATAGCGATCCGAAGTGATCCTGAACTACTTACGCCGACATAACTCCAACACTTGTTCACTTCCTTGACCACGAGAAGAGACCATCACGTTACACACGCGTTGATGTGTATTTTATTTGAGGTCAACTTTGGGTTTTCTACAACCGACATTAACAAATTCCCATCTCGCTCATAATCAAGGGCACGGCTTTCGAAAGATATTACCCCGCAGGTGTCCTAACTTAGCCCATTATAAGCTCTCACGGTCAACGGGATTATTCTTCTACCGAAGACCCGATCAATCTCGAATCCCTGACTACAAGACATTTCGACAGAATAACACAAGACAAAGAAAGCCGCCTGACAGCCGACAAATCCGGATAGGAGCTGCACATAACTCGCTCTCGTGGCACATCCGGATGAGCAGTCCATACAACTAAAACCAAACCTCAAGTTGCCTTGAGGGGCGCTGACAAGATTTAGTTCGGGCCAGCACTCAAGGAGCACCGTCCGGGGTTAAAATAAAGATGACCTCGGCTCGCGAAACCCGGGAAAAGGCTTAGGTGGCAAATCGGTAAAACCAAAGTTGGGCCTTGCCGGACGAAGTCTTATTCAAAGCGAACTGTCAAGGGGGTCCCATAAATCACCCAACCGTAAGGAACGCAAAATCAAGGAACATAACACCGTATGATGTAAACTAGGTGGCAAGAGGAACAAAACACTGCATAAGGCCGAGCCTTCCACCCTTTACCAAGTATATAGATGTATTAATTAGCAGATATATATATTGTGATATCCCCAACAAGTAAACATGTTCCAACAAGGAACAACATCTCCATGTTCCAACAAGGAACAAACTTCAGCCACCGCAACTAGCAACGCTTATAAGAGGGCTGAGCAAAGTGAACATAGCCAAACAACGGTTTGCTAGGAAAGGATGGTTAGAGGCCGACATGGCAATATGGGTGGCATGATATAGCAAGTGGTAGGCATCGCAGCATAGGCATAGCAAAAGAGCGCAGCAACTAGCATAGCAAAGATAGAAGTGATTTCGAGGGTATGGTCATCTTGCTCGCAATGTTCTCGTAGTTGTCGAAAGCTTGATCCTAAAACGTTTCAACAGGCTCCTCGCTCACGCACTCGCTTCCGACTCTACCCAAAGCAACAACACAAACAAAGGAACCACAATAAATCACGTGCAATGCACAATCAACATGATGCAAAACATGACATGATATGCATGATGCGGCAATGCTTATGTGGCCCGAAGGTAATATGAACCAGGCATCAACTTGACAAACCAAGCATGCCACTGAAAGATGAGATGATTTCGTTGAAATCGATATAAAGATCACCGAATCGGATGCACGGTTTGCAAATGGCAAGCAAAACAAGAATGGCGCAAATCTGCCATTAACAGCATGATGCCACTTAGCAAGCAACAAATAATTAAGCTACTGCACCCAAATGTAACAAGAAAGCACATGGCAGTGATCTACACATGATGCTCGACAAAAGATGAGCACTGAGCTACGGCTAGTTCACATCATAACAGGTTCAAACAAGCATGGCAAAAGTGCAATAATAATCAGGCTGGACATGGCAAAAACAGTAACAGGTTGCAATGTTCAGAGCATCAAAACTACATGCTACAGGAACTTAAAATAGCAAAACAATGCATGGCATGAATCTACTCAAAGCATATTTCAAAAGTCCCTTACTGACCATAAGCCAAAAAGGACTAGAAAATATAGTAACACTCATGTCAATATTGAAAGTCTTGTTAACAGATTCAGCAACTTGACATGTCAAAAACTGATAACGAGATGGCATGTTAACAAGCTCAATGCACTCACTACAGAGCCTCAAATGATAAACTAAGCATACATACATCAAGAAGACATGACATAGAAGACATCCATGGCAAGAACACTAACATAGCATATATGGATCAACCATTAACAATCTAGGCAAAATTGAATAACACGATACAATCTGCCAGGAATCATTTGATAGCAAAAGTAGAGCTCGATTGACTCAAGCTATGGCATCCCATAATTGCAAACAAAGGCATGGATGGATAGAGCAAGTCATGCTTTACAAAACACCCTTACTGAAGTATCTCAAATTATGCATAGATCTCTCGGTATCATCAAGCAAACATGGCATCAAAATCAGCTAAAACAGGGCTGAAATCAGCAACATTAGGACACCTACTTTGCATGCTTGTGCTAGTCACCACATAGATCACAAAAATACATGGCATATACCACTGGAAAGATGACATGGCATTTTACAAAACTCATGTAGGACTCAAATTCATAGGGTGCACATATTAATCATAGCAAAATGACAAAAGTGCAACTCCTGATAAAAATCAGAAACTATCAGCACATTGCCCTCTTCCAACAGCATTTAGGCATCAAGATGAGCTCAAATGAAAATGATGCAATGGAATGAAATGATCTACTCTTCGAGACGAACATTTTGACATATTATACGCGAAAAATGGATCTACGGATGCTAAGATATAGCAATATGAAAATGCACGAAATTACAAAAGATATTTAGACTTAGTGGAAAAAGAGGAGAAGAGGTCAACGCTGCACGCGGATCGAGGCCGGATCGGCCGATCCGACGAGCAGGGGCGGCCGAGGCTCGCCGGGAAGGAGGAGAGGAGCTCGCGGGCGGGCGGGCGGCGAGGGCGCCGGAGGGCGGCGGGGTTCAAGCGTGCGGGCGGGCGGCGGCCGGCAAGGCGGCAAGGCCGGTAGGAGCCGCGCCGGCCGGAGAGGAGGCGGCGGGCGGCGATGCGGCCGGCGGGTCGGCCGGAGGCGGCGGAGGGCGGCGTGGAGGTCGCCGGGAGGCGGGCGGAGACGCCGAGGAGCGGGCGGAGGCGCAAGCGCGCGGGAGCCGAGGCGCGGGCGATCGGGCGACGGGCGGCGCGCTGGGAAGCGGGCGGGCTGCTGCTGGCTCCGGGCGGTCAGCGCGGGCGGCGTGGCGGCGGAGAGGCCACGGGCGGCTCGGGATTGGGCGACGCGGCGCTGAATGGCTGGACAAGGACGTGGTCCGGCGGCCATGTAGCGCTTAGGGTTTCGGGAAGGGATGATCCGGATTCGGGAGGTGTTTAAATAGGCATAGAGGGAGCTAGAGAGTCCAAATGAGGTGTAGTTTTCACACGATCGTGATCGAACGACGGAGAGCATGGAGGTGACTTAGATGGGTTGTTGGGCTGTTTTGAAGGGGTGTTGGGCTGCAACTTAAAAGAGGCCTCTCAAGGAAGTGTTAACCGCTGAGTACCAAACGAGCTCCAAATGACCAAACTTGACCGGTGGTCTCCGGTGTTATACCAAGGCCACTAGACAAACCTCGTCCATTTCGAGACGGTTTAATACCCGACACGGAAAAACGAAAAGGGCCGCCGGGAGATAGGAGGTTTGATTGCAAAACGGACAACGGAAAAATGCTCGAATCATGAGATTTAACGCGATGCAAATGCGATGCACATGATGACATAATAAAAATGCATGACACGGACAAAATGCAAAAGGAGAAAACCCAACCACGGAGGGAATATCATATATCAATGCCGAAATGGCAAGAGTCGGAGTTACAAATATGGAAAGTTACTTCCGGTGTTACAACACTCCACCACTACAAGAGGATCTCGCCCGAGATCTAGGACCGAAAGAACTCCGATACTAGAACGGAGGTGATCCTCGCTGCTGTGTAGCTTCGTCGGAATGGTGTGACCACTTCACTTTCAGGAATTTGATTGACTTGTTGCGTAGTCTTGCGCCGTTTTCTTCAAGAATAGCAACGGGTGCTCATGATAAGAGAGATCTTCTTGAAGGTCAATCTTCGGTTGATAGTGCTCAGAGTCTTGGAGCACTTATGGTTGTGACACGTGAAACACATCGTGCACATTTGGCGGTTGGATGGGAGCTCGTTGATAGGCTAGATCGCTTTTTTCCCAATGATCTTGAAAGGACCCACGATCTAGGGGCAAGCTTCCTTTGATACCGGGTTTACGAAAGTACCTTTCATTGAGAGACGCGAGGTAGACATGATCTCCGATTTCAAAAGTCACATCACGGTGCTTATCATCATAATAGTTTTCCGCGCGATTATGCGGCTTTGAGATTCTCACGAATGACTTGGCACATTTCTTCCGCTTCGCGGATCAAGTCATTGCCAAGAAGTTGGCGCTCACCGCCCTGCACTAATTGAGAGGAGTACGCACTTTCGCCATAGAGAATTTCGAATGGGGCCTTGCCCGAACTCGCTGGAAGCTGTTGTTGTAAGAGAACTCCGCATAAGGAAGACAATCTTCCCACTTCATACCGAAGAAATGACACAAGCCCCGAGCATATCTTCAAGAATTTGATTTACTCGCCAACTTGGCCACTTGTTTGAGGATGGAAAGTGCTGAAACGAATGTCGGTGCCCATGGCCTTCTCAAAGGACTCCCAAAACTTGGAGGTAAAGATGCTGCCACGGTCCCAAGAGATCACTTGTGGAATGCCGCAAGGAGACAATCCTCGAGGTGTATAGCTCGCCTAACCGAGCTGCAGTTGATGGATTCTTTGATAGGAAGAAAATGAGCCACTTTAGTAAGCTTGTCAATGACAACGAAGATAGCATCATTTCCACGCTTGACTTTGGAAAGCCACCACGTAAGTCCATTTCAATGTGATCAAACTTCCATTCAGGAATAGCAAGAGGTTGAAGGAGACCACTGGTCTTTGGTGTTCTCGCTTTCACTTCTTCAGACATCACACTCATTCACTAATTGAGCAATTTCGCTTCATTCGAGTCCACCAATATGACTGCTTGAGGTCATGGTACATCTTCGCATTTCCGTGATGGATGGATAGAAGCTTAATTGTGAGCCTCGCTCATAATGACTTTTCGCAGATCACCCTTAGGAACCACAATCCGTCCTCAAAGAACAGAGTGTCTTTGTCATCAACGCGAAGCACTTGTACTTGAAATGCCCTTGTCAATACCACGCTTCACTTTCTTCACCATGGTATCCGTAAGTTGAGCCTCACGAATCTGATCTTCCAAAGTAGGAGAGACTATGAGGTTGGCAAGAAAGCCTTGAGGAACAACTTGAAGATTCAGCTATGGAAAGATTCACAGAGATCCCGCCGAAAGGGCTTGAGGATTAGACTGCTAAAGAAGCTTTCCGCCAAAGCATCTGCAATGACATTGGCTTTGCTTGAGTATACTCAATACTTGGGTTGTACTCTTGAATCATTTCACCCATCGAGTCCGCCTCGAGGTTGAGGTTGGGCTGAGGAAGATGTACTTGAGACTCTTGTGATCGTGAAAATGTCCACTTTCCTTCCCAACAAGAGATGTCTCCACGTAATCAATGCATGAACAACTGCCGCCAACTCAAGATCATGAGTGGGGTAGTTCTTCCTTGGGCTTCAACCGACGAGAGGTATAAGCCACAACTCTTCTCTTGCATTAACACAAAGACCGAGACCTTGAAGAGAAGCATCACGTAACACTTCATATGGCTTGGATTCATCAGAGGAGTCGTAACAGAGCTGTGACGAAGTCTCTTTGAGGGTTTTGAAAGCAACGCCACACCGGGAGACCGTATATACTTCACCGCTTCGGAGGAGGTTGGAAAGAGGCTTTGCAATCTTGGAGAAGTTCTCAACGAATCTTCGCAATAGCTTGCAAGACCAAGAAAGTCATGGAGCTGCTTGACATTCCGAGGAGGTTCCTAATTCACAATTGCGACACCTTCTGGATCAACAGCGATGCCCTTGGCAGAGATGATATGACCAAGATAAAGCACTTCATCAAGCCAGAATTCACATTTGGAGAACTTCGATAGAATTGGTACTCTCGAGCTTGTCTAGCACCAATCGCAAATGTTTGGCATGATCCTTCTTATTCTTGGAGAAACCAAAATATCATCAAGATAGACCAAGACGAATTCATTGGTGTAGGGATTGAATATGAAGTTCATCATCCGAGAGAAAGTTGGAGGAGCATTGACGAGGCCGAAAGACATGACAAGATATTCATAAGAACCAAAGCTTGTTCTCAATGCTGTCTTGGGAATATCTTGTTCACGTAATGCGAACTGATGATACCCCATACGAAGGTCAAGCTTGGAGAACACCGTGGCACCTTTGAGTTGCTCGAAAAGCTCATTGATGTTGGGAAGTGGATACTTGTTCTTGATTGTCTTCTTTATTCAATGGACGGTAATCGACGAAAGTCGGTCCGCGCCATCCTTCTTCCGGACAAAAAGAACACCACAACCCCAAGGAGATGAACTCGGTCCGATCAAACCCAGACGCCTCTTGTTCATCGAAGCTGCTTCTTCAATTCCTTCAGCTCATCAGGTCCAAGCTTGTATGGACGCTTGCAAACGGTTCAAGCTGTGCTCAAGATCGATAACGAACTCAATCGCCGATGAGGAGGCATACCCTAAGCTCTTCCGAAAGACATCTTGGTACTCACAAACGATCGAATCGAGAGATGGCATTCAATTCGCCTCTTCTCATTGAGAGAAAACAACCAATAGTTTCATCACGAGAGGCATAGATGATCACATCATTAGAAGAATGAGTCAATTGAATTTCCCGCAGCACAATCAATCGAGCTTGTGCCGATAAAGCCACCCATTCCGAGAATAAGATCAATATCCGAGTCACCAAGGACAACCGGTTTAGCCAAAACCTATAATCGCCCATCTTGATAGAAACATCCGGACATAATTATTAGCTGTCATATGCTTACCCGGGACACAATTGATAAGGAACTAGGCAACTCTTGATAACCGAATTCATGCTTAGATGCAAAAGGTCTTGATATGAAACAATGCGATGCACCAAAGATCAAATAAGACTTTTGCGTGAATATCATTAATCGAGAGATTACCCAATATCACATCGTAAGATTCTCCGCTTGAGCTGCATTCATCATATCGACCTTGGCATGATTTGGATTATGCTTGACCAACGCATTGCCGGAAGATTTCACAGAGGAGGAGGCGGAAGGCGCCTTTGGTTGAAGCACTTGTTCAAGATAGTGGCCCTCTCACGACACTTTGTTGCAAGTGACCTCAAAGAGCGGACGGTGGTAAGGAGCACTTGACCTTGGAGCTTGAGAATTAGACTTGTTCTCGATAGCTTGGGTTGGGTGGGAAGATCCACGGCCACCTGAGTTCTTCTCACTGTAAGGTCAATGGAACGGAGGAGGGGCAGATAAACTTCGCTCTTACGCCACTTGAGAGGACGAGGAGGACTGAATCGCGCCCCGATTCTCTTCTTAGAAGCCTCGCATTTGAGCTGAGCCGCTTCTGCTTCAGAGCCATGTTGTAGAAATCATCGCATTTATCCTGCTCAAACAAAGACAAGAGGTAATTGCAGATCTTCTCGCACTCACCTCTCGAATCGATAGATCATACCTTTCATCGTACATCTTGCTTAGCAAAACGAAGCGAAGCTTCGAACTGGATATTGTATTGATAGACGTATAAGGTGCCTTGCTTGAGATTGCGGAACTCCTCACGCTTGCTCTCAACAACACTCTTCGAATGTGATGAGCTCGAGATCACGGCGAACTCATCCTGTGTAATGACACGACCTCCTCCGAATCTTTGTATTGTCGGTACCACTCAAAGCCTTGATCCTTGAGTTGAAACGATGCAAACTTGACAAAGTCCTCGTGTCCGACATTGCTACAGCCAAAGTGCTTGCAGATGTCCACTAACCAATCATCAAGATCTGCTCCTCAACACGTAAACCGAAAGACTTCGCCGATTAGCTTAGAAACCGACCGAGAGTAGCAAAATGTGGCTGATTGTTGCCTTGACCTTGATTGCCTTGATTGCCTTGCCGAAAGTACGCTTCTTGCAAGAGCTGCAAAATCATCTGAGCATTGGCATTGGTGGCTGCCATGATAGCTTGCCGTGCCTCGGAGGCGGAGGTGGAGGTGGAGGTGGAGGATTCGACCGATCCCCATCATTGCGATCCGGATTCGCACGCACATGAGCCATCCTCAAGAGGGTGACATCCGTTAGTCCTTTGATAGACAAATGATAAGTAGAATCAACGGATAGAAATTGCAACATATAGTCTTCACAATAAACATTCAACAAGAATGAACGAATGAATTCCAAAGTTAATCATCACACGCCCAATAAGGTGAGAAGCCACTTAGGTAAAGATATGGAAACAACAACCGACTTAGAAACAAATCGAATATCACAACTGAAAATAAAAGGTTGGCTTCTAGAATGAGCCGAACAAACACATGATAGAGATTTCGCCAAAGTGTTGGTAGGGGCCTACACGGACACGACGATAGCGGACGTCATTTAATGACTAACAAGACGCCCCGAATCAGCATAGCCAAGGATTCTTTAAGACGCCTCATGACCATCAGAATCGACCGTGAATGGGCGGACCACTAGACGCTGAACCCAATCTCAAATCATACATCCGCGGAAAGAATATCCTATAAGCTACTAGAATTCCCACCTATAAACTCCCAAACTTTCTCGGTTATGCAATCTGGTGTTGGGGATAGGGACACAAAATATATCACCCAAACTAACAATACCTAGATCCAATTGATCCATCCGTCAACACATAACCAAGAAATCCTCGAAATCGTGGTACCGACCTTCAAAAACATCCGTTGCAAGTCATGGCATATTCCCAGACTCGCCACAAGATCGGGCTATCGTGGTTATCTCACCAACAACCGCACAAAAGAGATTTCGATGTCGGCAAAACTCGTATTCCGTAATCGCAACGATAAAATTGTGACGACAACACCCCTGAGCTCAACTCCCGGACACCGCCACAACCCCTAAATGTCGAGGCACCAAGAACAATGTTCTCGCCACAAAACCATCTGAACGATTCCAAGATACCCACGTGATCCTAAAAAATTTTTAGTGAAATTTGAGGAGAGAAGAGTCAAACTCTACGTCAGATACCTCACCGTAAGGTCAAGGGACTGGAAGCAAAAAGAATTCTATCTCCGATATATAATTCCTAAATGACTCAAAACATTTTCCATTCTAGACTCAACAACGGCAGCAAACAATCAAGTAGGGGCTCTAAGTCGGGAAGGCTCGATACTAACTTGTAACGCCTCGATGCGGTTATATCTCCCACGTGTCGAGGCACGACTTAGAGGCATAACCGCATT
>JAHIAM010002425.1:0-56621 GCA_021605205.1 Aegilops longissima | reverse complement strand
CTTCCTTCTTTACAATTCTGCATTACATCTTTAAAATCAGCATCATGCACATATTGATCTTTGATGGTCTCCAAACCAAATATTTTGAAGTCAAGTTGTGAAAGCATAGTATAGCGATTTAGACAAAGCATCAAGAATAACATTTTCTTTACCCTTCTTGTGTTTAATGACATAAGGAAAGTCTCAATGAATTCAACCCATTTAGCATGTCTACGATTCAGTTTAGCTTGACTTTTAATATGTTTCAAAGATTCATGATCGAATGTATAACAAATTCTTTGGGCCATAAATAATGTTGCCATGTCTCTAAAGTCCTAACAAGAGCATATAATTCTTTGTCATAAGTAGAATAGTTCAGACTAGGCCCACTCAATTTTTCGTAAAAGTATGCAACAGGTTTGCCATCTTGTAATAACACACCTCCTAATCCAATTCCACTAGCATCACATTCAAGCTCAAAAGTCTTATTAAAGTCGGAAGTTGGAGTAAAGGAGCATGTGTCTACTTATCTTTCAATACCGTGAAAGCTTCTTCCCAAGCGGTACCCCAAACAAAAGGCACATCCTTCTTTGTAAGCTCATTGAGAGGTGCAGCAATGGTGCTAAAGTCTCTCACAAAACGCCTATAGAAACCAGCGAGTCCAAGAAAACTCCTCACTTGTGTGACCGTTTTGGGCTGCGGCCAACTCTCAATAGCTTCAATCTTGGCTTTATCAACTTCAATTCCTGTGGAGTAACAACATAGCCAAGAAAAGATACTCGGTCGGTGCAAAAGGTGCACTTCCCAAGGTTACCAAACAAACGTGCATCACGTAGAGCATTAAAAACAACACGTAAATGTTCCAAATGTTCTTCCAAAGATTTGCTATAAATCAGTATATCATCAAAGTAAACTACCACAAATCGTCCAATGAAAGCACGTAAAACTTCGCTCATTAATCTCATGAAAGTACTAGGTGCATTAGTTAACCCAAAAGGCATGACTAACCACTCATATAATCCAAACTTAGTTTTAAATGCTGTTTTCCATTCATCTCCCAATTTCATACGAATTTGATGGTATCCACTACGCAAATCAACTTTGGAGAATATTGTAGAGCCACTCAATTCATCAAGCATATCATCTAGCCTAGGAATAGGATGACGATAACGAATAGTAATATTATTAATGCCTCTACAATCAACACACATACGCCGACGTACCATCCTTTTTAGGCACTAGTATAATAGGAACAAAGACAGGACTAAGAGATTCGCAGATATAACCTTTGTCGAGCAGCTCCTGTTTGACGATAATCTCCTTCGTCTCCTCCGGATTGGTACGGTATGGTGCGCGGTTGGTAGCGATGCACCGAATTAAGTCAATTTGATGCTCAATCCCTCGAATAGGTGGTAATCCGGTGGCACGCCTTGTGGGAAGACGTCGGCGAACTCCTGCAAAATGTTAGTGACAGCGAGGGGCAAAGAGGAAGGCACGCCCTCGAATGAAAATAATGCCTCTTTGCACACAAAAGCATAACAAACAGATTTGCTAGAATCTAGCTCATCAATATCAGATTTGGTGGCAAATAAACATGCACTTTTCAGTTTAATTTCGTAAGCAACATTAGATGGTTTATTATTAGGCTTCATTTGTTGCTCAAATTCTTTTGCCACAATCTGATTTTCACTCTTATTTTCTCCTGTTTTGCTTTATTAGCTCTATTAATATCATCTTTCAAAATGGAATCAGAGTCATAGGAAGCAAAGTAATATTTTTATCCTTGTGAACAAGAGTATACTTGATTGTTTCTACCATGGTGTACAGAATTTTATCAAATTGCCATGGTCTACCAAGTAATAAGGAACATGCTTGCATAGGTACCACATCACAATCAACATAATCAGCATATGTAGAGATACTAAAATACACACGAACAGACGTGTTACCTTAACCTTGCCGTTGTTGTTGAACCATTGGATGTAGTAAGGATGTGGATGTGGTCTTGTGGTGAGAGAAAGCTTCTCCACCATATCCATGCTAGCCAAGTTGTTGCAGCTCCTCCATCTATGATGACGCTGAATAGAACGCTCCTTCACAACTCCTTTGTATGGAACAAGTTATGCCTCTGATTTTGCTCAGATTGTGTAACCTGCACACTCAAAACACGTTGAGCAACTAAACATTCATACCTGTCAAGATCTTCAAGCAGCCATGTATTGCGTCTCAGATCGTAATCATCTCCACCGTGTTCTTCATGTGTAATAAGAGCCAAAGTCTCTTCATCATAGTCACTAGCGACTCATACCCACCATCCTCGTGAGCAATCATCACACGCTGAGATGTGCATTCTCTCAAAAAATGTCCTCTTCCCTTACAACGACGACAAATAATATCACTTGTGTGCCCTGTTGACGCCATGGAAGAAGAAGAGCTCTGTAGGCCCAGCAGTGTACTCTTGGCGATAGTGGTGGTTGTGCCTGCTTTCTTGTATCACGGTTGGAGGTGGCAGCCGACGGAGGTGCCGTGTAGTAGAACGTGTGGAAGTAGATGATGCACGTGGTGTCCATGATGAAGGTCGACCTGCAGAAAAGTTAGTCCGCGCCACGGCCGTCGATCCTGCACTTCACGCTCAGCTTTACAAGCAAGATGGAATAATCGAGTGATATTATTATAATCCTTGTAGTCTAGAATGGTCTGAATCTCTATTTAATCCACCCGAAAACGTGCAAGCATAGCTTCATTCTCCTCAACAATACCACATCTAATCAAGCCAGTTTGTAATTCCCGATAATATTCTTCTACCGAATTTTTCCTTGTCTTAAGCGCTGCAATTTTTGAAGTAATTCACGTTGATAATATGGTGGAACCCAACGAGTACGCATAGTAGTTTTCAAAGCAGCCCAAGTAGCTGGAACAGGATATAATCTACAATGTTCGACCACCAAACACATGCAAAGCTAGTGAAAGCACAAACGGCAAAGCAGAACACGTCTCTCCTCGTGATATTGTAAACATGTAAATCGTTGTTCAGTTTCTAACTCCCAAGTAAGATATATATCAGAACATATCTACCCTCAAATGATGGAATATTCAATTTCAGTTTAGGGAGATGGTCATGATCTCGCATACTGAAGGGGAGCCCAACATTGCCATTATTTGCATGTGGACGACCGGTGGTTGTGGTGCTGGTGGTTGCACGTGGTTCGATGTTGATCAACCTCATCCTCGTAAGCTCTCACATAATCATCCTCCCCACCGCAGCAGCAGGAGCCACGTATATCAACAAAGCAGCACCAAAGCAGCTTGGCGAGCTGAATTGGGACACGGAAGCTCGGCGGAGGGCTGTTTCACGATGTGGAGGTAGTCCTTGTTGTTGTAGTAGAGGTCGTTAGGTGCCGCCGGTGGTGGTGGTAGACGCCGAGCAATTCATTAAACTTGTTATCGAGCTTTGTTTCAACGCCTTCTCAATGCCATCTATCTTCTCCATGGCCTCTTCAAATCTATTTAGCACATCGTCCACCTGCCCACTCATCATTTGTTGAAACTTATCATGTAGCGCTTTGTTTGTCATGTTCTCCCAAATCGGTCTAAATCGGCTTGATCCTGCCATGGTTAGCAGCAATAGAAACACACAAGAATATGATTCACAGACTACTAGGAAGTGGTGGTGGTGGTGTGGTGGACGATCACAAATCCGTGAAGCAAATCTCAAATTCTTACCAGTTCTTACCCAAAGAAGAAAGCGTGATCGGCAACCGATGTAGTCAAAACTCTCAAAGCTTGGATAGAGCGATTACGGGGAGAGTCAAACGCACGATGTAGATGTATGTGGAGCTGGGAAGGCTTATAATATGGTATCAAAAGGGTCAGCAATAATCAATTCAGAGATGCAAAGTTGAATAAACGCTCAACGACGATCTTGTCTTGGTCCTAGGCTAGACCGTGCTAGAGACGCGAGCCTAGAACACTAACAAAATCACGACCGCACGGAAACAACGGAAAAGCACACTGAATAAAATTTTTTTTTCGCTTTTTTTTTTTGCAAAAATCACTATAATGGCGAGTGTCTCAAAACTCTTCCCAGTGTCAAATCGACAGATGGGCACGAAATTTTTCGACCAATTTTTTTTTTTCGATTGCCTGGACCCAAAACTGAAACGGGTCAAAAAACTTTCTATAATGGCGATCGTCTCAACACGCTTAGAAACACCTAAAAATAGGATAGCCGAAAAATTTTTTCGACAAGTGCGTTTTGAATTTTTTTTTTCCAAACCTACTCCGGCAAGGAAAACACAAATCGGAAACTAGATGGATCTCGAAAACAAACCTAATATGCAAGGAACTTCGGATTGGTGGTGGATATATGGTGGTGGTATATGACAGTGGTGGTGGTATATGGTAGCGGTGGTGGTATATGGATACGGATTGGTGGTGGTATATGGATACGGATTCGGCGGTGGCGGATAAGCAATGGTGGTAGATGGCAAGGCGATGATGATGGTGCGGCGGCGTGACAACTTATGACTAGAACTCAAACTCTAAAAGACTAGACTCTAAGACCAAAGAACTTGACACGACGATGCAACCGCAAATTCAACAAAGCAAAAACCCTAAAAAGATTATGCAAAGGCTCGATTGGTTCGGATATGATGAACTAACCCTAATTTTTTTGTGGCTTTTTCGTGGACTTTAGGTATGAAGAACAGACTCGATCTAATCTACGAAAAACTGTAAAATCTCACCGAGCAACCTGGAAAATCTGATACCACTTGATAGAGGCAAAGGTGTCCCGATGTTTCGATGAGATGGTGGCTATCGCTTCGTGGGAGTCGACGCTGACGATCCGACTACTTAACGTCGAGACGCCGCTCCTTAGCAATCGCTAAACCAACTTCCGAGGGTTATTGACCACGCCGAGCACGATCAACGACCACGAGGGCCTGTTTCCTGCGAGCAAACGAAGAACAAGCAAGAAACTGAGATTGCAATCTGGATATTGCGAATATAAGATGAAAGCTTTATTGATCAAGGTGGGGTTCTGTGGCGCTTTGTCCGGTTGTTGAACACAAACGGCACGCCAAGTTGCAGCTATGGCGAACTTTTAATCTAAACAAAACCCAAGGTCTAAACGGTGCCCTAAGGGCTGTATATATGGAGGAAGAGGGGGAATTTCGTGGCCCTTGGTGGAGGGGTCCAAATCAACCCTAACTCTTGTTTCCCACACATACGGACTCTAAAACAGCCTATACTTAAGTATTTCGAAATTACATGGGCTGGCCCAATAATAAGGTGACGAGCACCTAGAATAGCCTATGGACGAATATTATGAAGTGGCATCTTGTATATTTCGTCCAAGGCCTCATGCACTCATTAGGGTGGCTTCAAAGTCCTGGACTCATCACTTGTAACTCCGTTTGTTCCCCTTGCATGCCAACATCTCCATGCTTGAACTTGCTCCAAGGTTCATCTTTCTTGTCCATGGTAGGCCCTTCATTTGTAAGCAAAACAAATGTATCCAATTTAGGCAGCATCATATTCTCATGAACATTGGAATCGTTACGAGAAACGAAAGTACCGATAATTCAATTGGCGTCTTGAGCTCTAGTAATTGGTCCAAGATGTATAGCAAATAGGGGGCTGTGGGTGTAACAATGGTATTGATATCCTCATCAAAAATCATGGTGACTAAAAACTTCTTCTAATTCAAGCTCCCAAGCTAGATAAATAGCAGGATTAAATCTACCCTCAAATGATGGTAAAGACATACCCTGACCATATGCTTGTGTGTGTTGTCCCAACTCTCGTGATGATGAAGATGTGTCCGTCGTCCAAGAACTTCTATCTCCGGAACCTGTCATGATTAGTAGAAACAAGAAACAAAATTCGAGAATAATGTTCCTATGAACTACTAGGATGTGGTTGTAAAGTGCTCACAAGAAAGCAAATATCAATATCTTACAAGTTCTTACCATGCGGCGGTGGTGACAGGCAACCAGCGGTGTCAAGTAACTCAAGATTGTGTAAAGCGATTGCAGAGGGAACGTATATATACACGTGTAGAAATATGTGGAGCTGGGTTGGCTATATATGGTAGCAAAAAATTAGCAATAATCAATTCATAGATGCAATGTTGAATAAACGCTCAACGACGGTATCAGGTTGGTCCTAGGCTAGACCAGACTAGAGACGCGAGCCTAGAACACTAATGAGGTCACGGCGTAGCACAACTAGCATCAATGAAGGATAATAAGTAGCTCGACAGCAAGATATAAGTGAAGATCACAACGGCAAGAAAGATAATGATGAAGAACATCCGCCAAGCGTGATATACAACAACTCTCTCTCCAATTTTCCTCTTGAAAAGTTTGAGCCAATTTTACGATAACTTTTTAAAAGAATGCTACTAACTCAAGCTTTCCAATTCAAAAGAATCACTCAATTCGAGTTGATATGAGGAGTCAAAAATTCTAAAACTGGTTTGAAAATCTGGAATAAGCTGTGTTCACGAACTTCGGAGGGCAAAAAGACCTATTTAGGAGCCGTGAGGTGCCAAATATTGAACTAGCTTCTGCAACTATTTAGATGCGGCTCGTCTCGATCTTTCGATGAGATGATAACTATCGATTTGGTGGAGACGACTTTGACGATCCGACTACAAACGTGCACGATGTTGCGCCTTAGCAATCGCTAAACCAATCTCTTGAGGTTACTTGACGATGCCTAAGCACGATCACCGACCACGAAGGTCTATTCCTGCACGCAATCGAAGAACAAGCAAGAATATGATAATGCAATCTGAATATTGCGAATATATATGAAGTATTGATAAACGTGGGGATCCGTAAGCGGTCTTGGCCTGGTCGTTGGACACAAACGAAGTACACGGTTGCAATGGCTAACTTTAACTAAACAAATCCCAAGGAAAAAGCTACTAGATGGATCTACTTATATAGGAGCAAGGGGTGGCGGCCAAGGAGGTGGGAGGACGTCCCAAGGCAGCCTAACACTAACCCTAGGTCGTACAAGGCCAATGGGCCCAAGTGGAGGTGACGTAACACCTTTGGACTTGTAGTTTGACTTGGATTCTCTTTGCAAAGATCAGATTGTTTCGTCCATAACTCAACTCTCCGGACGGATTTTAAGGTGATTCAATTGGGTTGGAAAATGCACGAAATCTATTTTCCAACAAAAAAGAATCAACCAATTTGGAGTCCGTATGAAAAGTTATTGATGTTTTGAGTCGTATGTCTGCATGCAGTCCGAATCTGAGTCCGTAACGTGAGAGACTTGGACTCTATCTTCTCTTGGGCCAAAAGTGACGTGAGAGAACTTTTTGAACAGCAGGTAAACATCTCTTTCTCCCTTATCTTCATATGTGGATTGTACAAATGTCCCATACACCTGTAATTAGACATGGCACAAAAGTTTGTGAAGTATTTTTGTTCTGGATGACATAAATAAATTATTGCATAGTTTGCATTAGAAATCACCTCACAAATATACATGTATGCAATATTTTTGGTCGTATCCAAGGTAATCATGTCCTCATCATCAATCGTCATGTGTAATGCACAGCATGGGTCACAAATGCATGGCAAAGGCATAGGAAAGGGCATATCATGCAAAGTGAACATGGCAAGATGGGAATATAATATGTAATGGACAACAACCCATAGCCAAGTAAGGGCCATGTAGAAGAAATGCGCGAAGACTTCGCGTGAAGAGAGCGGTGGGAAAGGCAATCCATGGGATCCCAAATCATCGTTGCTCTCTAGAGCTCGTTTTGTCAACTCGTGGGATTGCGAGGTCGACAAGTATTCATGGGTACCTACACAAAAGAGACACAAACCAAAGAAATTGTGCGCGTGGTAAATGTACACATCATCCATCATGATGTGTATGTGCACGTGTGAGTTAGCACAAGATAAGAAATGCTCAAAGAAATTTGATGCATGGTATAAGAACATGTCATCCATCATGAAAGAATAGTTATTGTGTATGGCACGATGGGGATGCAAATTTAGCATACAAGTATTGGGATCATGCAATGAATGTGATGAATCAAAATCTCCTAAAATGTATGAGGAAACTATGGGGGTCTCCTCATGAGCAATATTGGAAACATCATTTGGAGAAAATGGACAACATCCAAAACAATGCATATCCGAAGCTAGGTGGGCATGGCATGGCATATGAGATAAATGATGCAAAGGGAGCATATCAATATCATCACAAGAAAAACAAATGCCAATAACCATGGGCTTGTCATGTATGCCATATGTGCAAATTGGGTTTATTTTAATGGCATATGCATAGTCACTATGAAGAGATTGCAAATAAGACATATGGTTGATCTCATGCATAGCATATGACAAGTCAAGCGGATTAGCAAACATGATGTGACCTAAAGAATTGTCACAAGAAATCCTATGTAACATGGCATCACAACTAATAGACTCCACATGAGAATCATCATATTCATCATAAATGGGTAAATCATCGCATGGGGAAATCATACAAGAATGAAGCATGTCAATAGGGTGATCAACATCATGCAAGCAATCAATGTCAAAATAGTCCACTAGTGGGACGAGAGCATCACCTTCACCTATGTTACCTTGTTCATTCCACTCAAGTGTTGTAGGTGAGGTGGGAAAGACCAAATGGTGGTCATCTTCATCTTGATGGAACCATGTGGGGGGTGCATCATATTCCACTATGGCCATCATCTTGTCCAAAGGGAGGACGAAGTCGTCGAGGATCGGAGCATCATCATATATGGGACCTAGCACCAAATGAGAAGACACAATAGAGGTAGAGGTCAAGTCGTTAGAAATGCAAATGGCCTCACGAGACCTATCGACTATCTCACTCTCTCTATGTGGTGGTTCACTCACTCCCTCAAAATAGGTGCACTCAAAGTCGCATACGGTGGAGTCACTCATCTCACTCAAGTGGTGGGGGTTGTGGCTCTCCTCACATGGGATTTGTGGCAACACATCATATATGGGGCTAGTGGTGAAGTCACTCTCACTCTCAATATGGTGGCACAAGTCACTCAAGTCATCATACGTCGCCGTGGTCGAAGGGAGAATCCCATGCTCAACCATCTCATCATCGTCACCATGGATGAAGGCCGAAGATGGCACATCATCACTCTCGCCTCCAAAGATGGAAGCATCATCCTTGCTCGCCACCTTGTCGCTTGCCTCCAAAGCTTGGTCCTTGAAGGTCTCCGTAGTCGTACTTGTCGCCGCACCATCTTGAAAAAGAGTCTAGGTAGACTCGGCATCATCAATGCCACAAAGAGGGATGGCGGTGAAGTCGCACTCGGGAGCATCGTCTTGGAGCTTGTCGGGCTTGGACATCATGGTGGTACTAGCCTCATGCTTGTTGTAGAGCTTGGTCACCGCGAAGTGTGCTTGGGGTGGAGAAGCCTTGGCCTTCATGAGTTCTTGTTCCGCCTTGAGAGCACCAATGTAGTAGTCGTCGATGGACTTGTAGTTCTCGAGGAAGATAGTCTTGGAGATGTCGTTGTTCAATCCCATCATGAAGTGGAACTTCATCGAAATGGGGTCGCCCACACCGCTCGTCAGAAGGCAATCTTCATCTCCTTGAAGTACGCCGTCGATGGACTTGGATCCTTGGATGGTGTTCTCCAATTGGCGAAGAAGTTGTTCCGTGTAGGTTGGAGGCACAAACTCTCGCCGCAAAGCTCTCTTCGTCTTGGGCCAACTCATGTCGTAGTACTCCGAAGGTGTGTGAAGCCACCAAGTTGAGGCGTAGTCGTGGAAGTTTCTTGTGGCGCACTTCACTTGATCTTCGGGAGGAACTTGATGTAGCTTGAGGTAGTCGTCCATTAAACGCTCCCACTCGAGGTACTCCTCGGGTTCTTGAGTCCCATAGAAAGGAATCGCGTGGTCGATGTCGAGGTCGTAGTAGCTCCTGGAAGTCGCGGACTTGAGCTTGGGGAGCTTCTCTTGAGCGTAGCCTTGAGTGATGAGGACACGACTACCTTGGATGAGACCAAAAATATTGCATACATGCATATTTCTCAGGTGATTTCTAGTGCGAACTATTCAATAATATATTTATGTTATCCAGGACAAAAATACTTCACAAACTTTTGTGCCATGTCTAATTGCAGGTGTATGGGACATTTGTACAATCCACATATGAAGATAAGGGAGAAAGAGATGTTTACCTGCTGTTCAAAAAGTTCTCTCACGTCACTTTTGGCCCAAGAGAAGATAGAGTCCAAGTCTCTCACGTTCTGGACTCAGATTCGGACTGCACAGACATACCTGACTCAAAACGTCTATAACTTTTTCATACGGACTCCAAATTGGTTGATTCTTTTTTTGTTGGAAAATAGATTTTGTGCATTTTCCAACCCAATTGAATCACCTTAAAATACGTCCGGAGCGTTGAGTTATAGACGAAACAATCTGATGCTGCAGCAGAATCCGAGTCAAACTACAAGTCCAAAGGTGTTACGTCACCTCCGCTTGGGCCCATTGGCCTTGTACGACCTAGGGTTAGTTTTAGGCTGCCTTGGGACGTCCTCCCACCTCCTTGGCCGCCACCCTTGCTCCTATATAAGTAGATCCATCTAGTAGCTTTTTCGTTGGGTTTTGTTTAGATTAAAAGTTCGCCATAGCTGCAACTTCGCGCATTTCGTTTGTGTTCAACGACCGCACAAAGGCGTCCACGAACCCCACCTTGATCAATAAAGCTTTCATCTTATATTCGCAATATCCAGATTGCAATCTCAGTTTCTTGCTTGTTCTTCGTTTGCTCGCAGGAAACAGGCCCTCGTGGTCAGGTTGATCGTGCTCCGGCGTGGTCAATAACCCTCGGAAGTTGGTTTAGCGATTGCTACGGCGCGACGTCTTGCACGTTCGTAGTCGGATCGTCAAGGTCGACTCCCACAGAAACGATAGCCACCATCTCATCGAAACATCGGGACACCTTTGCCTCTATCATTGAGGTTCTTGTTGGTGAAGATGCCGTATGTCCGTAGGCGAAGATGCCTTGAAGTCGCTTGGAAAAGATGCCAAGGGAGATGGTGAAGTCGTTGAGCGGTAGTTCGTGTTGAGCTCATGACCTTCACGTTCTTGGTGGTGATGGTGTCGATGCCGATGTGATCTTGCCGGAGATGGTAGCTCGGAAGCATGTGCTCTTGAGCGTCTTCTCGAAGATGAGGAAGATCGCCTGTAGGACTTGATGAGGGCTTTGATCTCCTCCATTTGAGCTTGCATCTTGGCGTCGGAGTTGTTGTTCGTGGCATCGAACTCGTCGTTGTTGTTGTAGACCGAAGGTGAAATGCCTTGCCTATCCATCACAAGACTCGAGTAGAGGTGAGTAGGAAATGAGATAAACAATACCAAGTTACCTTTTCCCAAAGTTGAGGATGTATCCTGCTTCACTCAATGTGAGATGAAAGAATAGTGGAATTGGTACCGACTTGTTCACTCACACCTATCAAGTAAAGCTTATGGTAGAGCTCGGTGAGGATAGTGGCACAAAATTTGATGCAAAATGTTAGCAAGAGTCAATAATGTTGAAAGAGATTCACAAATTCAAGAGAAACAAGTAGACCAATAGCAATATGTGGCACATGGAAACACACACACGGATAGATAAATGGGGTCGTGCAACCAAGGAATGAGCTCAAAATGTGGAATCCACCAAAATGCTCGTGTTGCACAACTCAAGAGAGACGCTAGCACGATTGCTCAATAGGCGGATACGACACTTGTGCACAACCTATAAGATGCAAAATGGATAAACTCTCTATCCCAAGTATGCTATGTATGTATGGTTCCCGGTGTTTCTCACACAATGATCCAAGATGATCAAGTATGATACCATATGATATATTTGGATGTTATGGCTATTGCTTACAAGCTCTTTGCTATTTCTCTTTTGCTTAAAAGCTTATTCTCTTTTTTTCTATGTATGGCCACTTTGCACAATGCACAAACCAAGATAGCAATTGTGTATATGCGGGAACAAACTTGTGACACAAGATATGATACCAATATGATATGGTATGTATGCAATGGATGGTGTAGATCACTAATGTGCACAAGTAACGTGGCCCGGCAATACTCAAATGGCTAGTCTCAATAGGCAAGTGACGCAAAATGGGCTAGGGGTTATCAATGCAATTTGCAAGGGGAATATACAATGGTGTCGTCGAGGTTACCGTCCTTTGCGATGATGAGTGGCGGTGTTCTTGATGTAGATACCAAGAAGATGGAGAATCGTCCCTGAGTAGCCGAAACACCTTAGGAAACGGAAAAACCGCAAACTCAAAATCTCAAATGACAAATGTCAACTGGTGGTAGCGGAAAAGCGGTGGTGGTTTGCACTTGGCGATGTGGAAGTGGAATGATGGGCTATACACGTGTCGAAGTTGAAGTTGCCGTCCCAAAGTAGCCGAAACACCTTAGGAGAAACAAGCCACAACTCGAAGAACTCAAACAAAATTGGGTTAAGTTGGGGTGGAAGTGTATGGTGGGTAAGCCTATGCGGAAGTGGCGGTGGTGGTTGAAGAAGAAGCAATCGTCCCTAAGTAGCTGAAACACCTTAGGAGACTCTATTCACTACTCAAACAACCACTAATGCTATGGTGAACAAAATGGGTTAGGTTGCGGAAGTCGGTGGTGGCTATGCGGATGATATGGTGGAGGGCCTAGGCAAACTTGCCAAATTTCACAACATTTGATGGAGTCAAATGATTTTGGTGGTATTTTTGTTGGAAGGGGGATGTCAATAGCTTCAAAACGAGCTAAAGAACGCCAAAATCTGTGTTCGGATGAATTAGTTATGGACAAAACAAAAATCAGCCGAAAGTGATATCTACAGGTAGCGGACGTCCGCTAATGGACGGATGTCCGGTGGCCGGACGTCCGGTCTGGTCGGAAATCCGCTATTTCAGATCGGGTTAGGGGTTCCGGTCGTCCGGTGGATGACGGACGTCCGGTCATTCCAGGGGCTCCGGACGTCCGGTAATGTGATGGTCGTCCGGTGGGTCGAGGTCAACGCGAGATGCGAGATCCGGGGTGCGATTTTGGGCCGAATTTTGGGATTTTGGGGTCAAAATTGAAGAGATTTCGTGGATGAAAGATGGGGAAACTTGGGGAAATGCTAGATCCACTCGAAACCAAGCAAATCCATGGATCAAAATCAACAAAACTTCATCTAACCAACAAATCACAAAAAAATTTGGGGCTAATTTTGGTGGGGATTTTCGAAATTTAGGACGAAATCAAACAAAAGAAGGCTAGAAAACGGTGGGAGGGACTCCAAATACGTGATGAACGTGGCTCATGATACCATATGATACGGGGCTAACCCGGTGTAGGCCGATCTTTCACGTTTGGAGTGGGATCCCTCGAAGAGCACGAAGAACACAGGGAAGAACGGGAAGAAATCACAAGGGGAAACCCTTAAGAACAAGTCTAATCACACATCCACTAGACAATCAAACACACAAGATCCACAAGGTACATGAACAACAAAGGGAAAGATACAAGGTAGAGTTCATCTCCGTGAGGAGGTCTTGAAGGGGTCCGCCCAAGAGGGGGTCTTGAAGATATATCCCGCAGGATCTTCTCCTAGATGAAGGTCTTGGCCTCCAATGGAGTAGTGGTCTCTCTCTCTCAAGTGTAGAGGTAGGAGCAAAGCTCACCTAAGAATGAGCTATCATATTTGCTAACCTTAGAAAGGAGGGGAAGGTGGTCTATTTATAGTCTTAGTGCAAATGGGGGTGAAGTGAAGGGGTACATGGGCCTCAGCCCGCAACTGGACACAGCCAGGGGTCGGACGTCCGGTGGGCGTCGGACATCCGGAGACTCACGGGCGGCCGGATGTCCGGAAGACGCCAGACGTCCGCCGACGGTTTTTCGGACGCAGAGTGCCGGATTTCGGAGGGGCCCGGTCGTCCGGTCGTGGTCGTCACGTGGCGTCGGACGTCCGCCTGCTTGGCTCGGCGCGGATCGCCGGTCGTCCGGTCCGGCCGGTCGTCCGGTGGATCTTCAGCGCCGGACGTCCGGACCGACCGGTCGTCCGGTGGTGGAGCTTCTTCGACAGCTCTTCTTCTTGCGCTTACGTTTCGTGCTTCCCTCGCGGATGGTGTAGTTGTTCCTTGGCGCTTGACTCCTCCTCGTCGTCCTTAGTGTTCCGACAATACCTATGCATGCACACGAGTGGAGTGTCAAGTAGTATACCATCCTCGAAAGGGTCAAGTGAGCACGTGTAAAGGAGAAGATTCACCTTTATGTATGAGAAGTAGAGGTCGCACGTGTCACTTGCCAAACGGACTCTTGACATGGTGATGACCGTAGGATGCTCCGCATCATTCATCCTCAAGACGGAGCCACTCGATTCGACACTCCGATGACACCTTCTACGACTCAAGTACATCGTCATCGAACACTCTTTGACGAGCCGCGCGTCAAGACCGTCATGCATCTCGCAACCCGCTACATGAAAAGCGTTCACAAGAGCAAGTCGATGAGCAAGTCCCTCGTCCTTAGTCAAACCAAGCCGCTTTTGCCCAAGCTCAAGAACGACAATGACTACGGCGCCAAGAGGAAGAACGAGCGCGTCTACACCAAGAAGAACAAGATGCCGAGGCGCAACATCTTCAACAACAACAACGAGAAGCGCAAGCTCTTGATACGCAACGTGCCCTTCAAGAATCAAGTCGAGCCATCGCCAACCGCAATCGCGAACGGCGCAATCAAGAGGAAGCCCTTTGAGAAGAAATCCCAGAGAGGAACTATCAACCGCGCGTGCAACGTCAAGTTCCTCAAGCTCCTCCACAAGCTCGTCAAGCTCCACCTCAACCTCAAGTTCAACAAGAGCAAGTTGATCATGGACTTCCTCGACGCCAAGAGCAGCATGAAGATGATTGCCACCCACGTCAAGGGCGTCATCATCACCATCGCCAACAACACAATGAAGAGCAACGCTATGGACAGCTCAAATTCACAATGCCCAAGTTCAATGGAAGCAATGACCCCGAAGAGTACCTCTCATGGGCATTGACGGTCGACAAAATCTTTCGTTTGCACAACTATGAGGAAGAAAAGAAGATCTCTATGGCATCACTTGAGTTCCAAGACTATGTGCTCATATGGTGGGAACAAATCCTTGAGCGCCGACAAGAAAGAGGTGAACCTCCAATCACCACTTGGGCTCAAATGAAGGATGTCATGCGAGCACGTTTTGTGCCCACCTACTACAACCGCGCCTCTTCAAGAAACTCCAACTCCTCAAGCAAGGAACAAAGAGTGTTGAAGAATACTACAAGGAAATGGAGATAGCCATGATTCGAGCCAATGTAAACGAAGATGATGAGCAAGCAATGGCACGTTTCTTAAATGGACTCAACCATCCCATCAAGAAGATCGCCGACTTCCAACCCTACTCCAACCTCATTGAGCTCGTGCATCAAGCCACAAAGGTGGAACGTCAAGTGCAAGATGACTTCAAGTACGCCAAGTACTCGTCCAAGACCTACAGCTTCTCCAACAACCAATCGTCAATGATTCCTCCAACATCTACATCAACCAAACCTTCTATAAACAACGACGACAAGTCAAGTTACAAGAAACCTTCGACAAGTTCAAGTCGTCCTCCTCCTACTACAAGCAACTTCAAGCCGCGTGCTTCGTCATCTACTTCGACCGATGAGAACATCAAGACAAGCTCCTTCAAGTGTTTCACTTGCGGCGGCCGAGGTCACAAGTCCTACGAATGCACCAACAAGCGCACCATGATCCTCAACGACGATGGTACCTATGACTCAATGAGTGATGAGGAGATGGAAGCTCTTGAGCAAGTGGCCATGAACCGGCGAGTGAACGAGGATGAAGATGATCAACTATTTTGTGATGAGGATTCGAGCCCCGCTCTCGTTGTCTCCAAGGTCTTGACTCTTCAACATCAACAAGAAGAAGACCAAAGATGCCACATCTTCCAAACAAAGGACGGCATCAATGGAAGGTCCGTCAAGGTCATCATCGAGGGAGGTAGTTGCCACAACTTGGCAAGTGAAGAACTATGCTCCAAGCTTCAATTGGTCAAGAGGAAGCACCCGCACCCCTACAAGGTTCAATGGCTAAGTGACTCGGGCATTATACGAGTCGAGCATACGGTCCAAGTCTCCTTCAAAATTGGTGCATATGAGGACACTTTGGAATGTGATGTGGTCCCAATGACCGTTTGCCACCTCCTTCTTGGTCGACCATGGCAATTCGACTGTGGTGTCTTCCACAACGGGCGTACCAATCACTATAGTTTCAAGATGAAAGGTAAGGAATATGTGCTACGACCTATGTCTCCAAGTTAAGTGCTAGCCGACAAGCAAGCCACCCATCATGGAGAGAAGAGTGAGAAAGTGATCCACCAAAAAGTGAGTGAGAGCCACAAGCCAAACTTGAGCGCCTCTTCGCCAAGAGAGAAAAACCTCATCCTATTTGCCACCAAAAGTGAGATGAGAGAAGTGTGTGAGAACCCATCAAGTGTGATGCACTTTGTCCTTGTGTGCAAGGATGGAGAGCCAACAACTAACACCTCTCATGAGCTACCTTTAGTGTTTCAATCTCTTTTGCAGGAATTCCAAGATGTTTTCCCCGATGAGCTACCTCCGGGCCTACCTCCTCCTCGAGGCATTGAGCATCGAATCGACCTCATCCCCGGAGCGCCTCTCCCAAACAAAGCTCCGTACCGAGTCAATCCCGAAGAAACCAAGGAGATTCAACGGCAAGTACAACAACTGATATAGGGCGGAACCCTATGTGGACGATCTTTCACGTTTGGAGAGGATCCCTACGAGGAACACGAAGAACGAGCGGAAGAGCACGAGGGAAATCACGGGGAAAACACAAGAGAATCACTCAAACCAACAAGATCAATCACACATGTGCTAGATCGATGAACATAAAGGGAGATACATGATCCAAAGTCAACAACGGACGATACAAGTGGCGGTAGCTCATATCCGAGAGGAGGTCTTGAATCCACGAGGGATCTTCCCGTAAAGGGGTCTTGAATCCATGGTGGATCTTCTCCAAAGAGGCTGCAGTCTCTCACGAGGAGGAGATCCGATATGGATGAGCTAAATCAACGCTAACCCTAACTAGGAGGAGGTGGAGGAGTATATATAGTCTAGGCAAATGAAAGGGTAAGTGGCTTCGGCCCAACACACGGGCAGGCGCACAGGCGTCGGATGCCCGACAGGTACCGGACGTCCGGTGGCTCGCGAGTGTCCGGTCGTCCATTACATGTCGGACGTCCGGCGTTTTGGCTCAGGACAGGTGGTGTCGGACGTCCGGTCGGCGTCGGTTGTCCGGGCGCTGGAGAGTGTCGGACGTCCGGTGTCTGGCGGTCGTCCGGGCGCTGTGAGTCATCGGATGTCCGGTGGCTCCGGTCGTCCGTAGATTCGGCTCGGGTCCTTAGGGGCCGGACGTCTGGCTGGGCGATCGTTCGGTGGTCAGAAGCCACAGCAGCTTCTTCTCTTGGTCCTTGTACTTGGCGTCCTCGCTAGCTGTTCCATTGGATGTGGTGGCTTCGTGGCTTTCCTCCAAGTACCTGATCATGCATAGAACACACGTTGGAGGTAGTAGCCATGTCTCACATGTAGGAACTGAAGGTTCGGAAAGGAGCGAGTTCACCTTGTGTCCAATGCCGTATAGTTGAGGTCTCGTCATAAGTCCTCTTGGGGTTTCGAGAGTAGTCGGAGTGTACATGGGGATGAACGTGGGATGCTCCGCATCATCTCCCCCCCCCCCCTTGGGAAAGATCCGACCTCGGATCGTGATCCTCATCACCATGGAAACGATTGTCGCAGACGGACTTGTAGTTGGACGAAGTTGAAGACGTGGCGCAATCCAAGTAGTCCAAAGTGTCGCCGGAGTGATATACATGCAAAAAGAGCAAACACAAGCAACACTCGGAAATACAATGGTTAGCGCAAGCAAAGTGTCCATCATGTAAGAATGAGTCCGTCCAAAGGAATTGTTCATGGCAAGGCATGAGATGCTTATCCAAATGATGTAAAATGACATGTAAAGCATTCTTGAGAGAAAATTCATGCATTGGGCACACATGGGTGTCGTGAATGTGATCAATGCAACCACGGTGCAAAATGATGTCATAATGAGACGGTTTGCCTATAGCATGAATATGGCAATGGATGCTCAACATGTGTATGTTATCATGCAATTGTTTGTGGACAAAATGATCATGATACATGAATATGCCATCAAGGTAGATCACAACAAATTTGCTAAGGAAGTGCACAAGCTCATATATCATGGATGACATGGAAATAGATGCAACAAGCCAAGCATAATGTGAGTCAATCCATGCATGGGGTGCAAACTTGTGGTGACTATGATACGTCCATCGAGCATGACATGTATGAGGACGATCAACAAATATGGAGGTGTTGGTGTACCAAAGCTTGATGTCGAGGCATGAGTGGAGTTCCGAAGGTGCATCCAACAAGTGCGAGCGCTCCTCAATGTGAAGGTCCATGTAGCCAATCTCCAATGCCGCTCCTCCGTTCACGAGATGTATCATGTAGACAACAAGAAGGAAACAACAATGAAAGATTGACCCATCCAATATGCGTATTTGAGGATGGCTCAAAGAGAAGGAGTTCACCTCAAGAAAGTTCCCAAAGATGTTGGAGTTGTACATCATGTATACCTTCACATAACCAAAATGTCTTTTTATGGTACCGCCTTGTGAATCCTTCAAAATGAAAGAACATGACAAATGCTCGGAAAAACAAATGAGGTTAGTGCAAATGCAAGACCTATCATTCGAGGGGCGAGATACCCAACAAGTGTTTTGATCATTCTTATCATAAGAAAGAACAAGGTGTGGTATGGTATGAAAGCATATGATGCAACTACAACCAAAGACAATAGGCTCAAGTAAGCAAGCATGCATCACAAGTAATATGTCCAAGTCTCCACGATCAATAAGCATAGCAAGTTGGCACTCAACACAAGGTGATATGAGAGATGCAACTAATGGAGACAAGAGACAATGATCAAGACAAATCAAGTGAGAGGCATGAACATATTTGTCATCAACCCAAGAAAGCAAGTGATAGTGATGAGGACATCAATACCATTGTTACACCCACAGCCCCTACTGCTACATATACTGGACCAATTACTAGAGCTCGCGCACGCCAATTAAATTATCAGGTACTTCCGTTTCTTGGTAATGATTCTAATGTTCATGAGAATATGATGCTGCCTAAATTGGATACATTTGTTTTGCTTACAAATGAAGGCCCTAGCTTGGAGAAGGATGGACATTGGAGCAAGAACAAGCATGGAGATAATGCCATGCGCAAGGAGAACAAAACGGAGTTACAAGTGATGATTCCAGGACTTTGAAGCCACCCTAATGAGTGCATGAGGCCTTGGACGAAATATACAAGATGCCACTTTATAATATTCGTCCATAGGCTATTCTAGGTGCTGCGTCACCTTATTATTGGGCCAGGCCCATGTAATTTCGAAATACTTAAGTATAGGCTATTTTAGAGTCCGTATGTGGGGAAACAAGAGTTAGGGTTGATTTGGACCCCTCCACCAAGGGCCACGAAATTCCCCTCTTCCTCCATATATACAGCCCTTAGGGCACCGTTTAGACCTTGGGTTTTGTTTAGATTAAAAGTTCGCCATAGCTGCAACTTCGCGTGCCGTTTGTGTTCAACGACCGCACAAAGGCGTCCAGTAACCCCACCTTGATCAATAAAGCTTTCATCTTATATTCGCAATATCCAGATTGCACTCTCAGTTTCTTGCTTGTTCTTCGTTTGCTCGCAGGAAACAGGCCCTCGTGGTCAGGTTGATCGTGCTCCGGCGTGGTCAATAACCCTCGGAAGTTGGTTTAGCGATTGCTAAGGCGCGACGTCTCGCACGTTCGTAGTCGGATCGTCAAGGTCTACTCCCACAGAAACGATAGCCACCCTCTCATCGAAACATCGGGACACCTTTGCCTCTATCAAGTGGTATCAGATTTTCAGGTTGCTCGGTGAGATTTTACAGTTTTTCGTAGATTAGATCGAGTCTGTTCTTCATACCTAAAGTCCACGAAAAAGCCAAAAAAAAATTAGGGTTAGTTCATCATATCCGAACCAATCTGAGCCTTTGCATACTTTTTAGGGTTTTTGCTTTGTTGAATTTGCGGTTGCATCGTCGTGTCAAGTTCTTTGGTCTTAGAGTCTAGTCTTTTAGAGTTTGAGTTCGGTCATAAGTTGTCACGCCGCCGCAAGCACATCATCATCGCCTTGCCATCTACCACCATTGCTTATCCGCCACAGCTCTGAATCCGTATCCATATACCACCACCAATCCGTATCCATATACCACCACCGCTACCATATACCACCACCATTGTCATATACCACCACCATATATCCACCACCAATCCGAAGTTCCTTGCATATTAGGTTTGTTTTCGAGATCCATCTAGTTTCCGATTTGTGTTTTCCTTGCCGAGTAGGTTTGGAAAGGAAAAAAAAATTCTGAAACCACCCTCCGTTAGGCCCAAAATTTTCCGCGCACTTATCGAAAAATTTTCTCGCTATCCTATTTTTAGGTGTTTCTAAGTGTATTGAGACAATCGCCGTTATAGAAAGTTTTTTGACCCGTTTCGCTTTTGGGTCCGGCGTCGAAAAAAAAATTTTTTTGGTCGAAAAATTTCGTGCCCATCCCGTCGGTTTGACACAGGAAGAGTTTTGAGACACTCGCCATTATAGTGATTTTTCGCAAAAAAAAAAGCAGCAAAAAAAAAAAGCAGCGCAAAAAAAAGGAGCGAAAAAAAAATTCCAGAGTGTGCTTTTCCGTTGTTTCCGTGCAGCGCCGTGATTTTGTTCGTGTTCTAGGCTCGCGTCTCTAGCACGGTCTAGCCTAGGACCAAAGATAGTACCGTCGTTGAGCGTTTATTCAACTTTGCATCTCTGAATTGATTATTGCTGACCCTTTTGCTACCATATTATAAGCCTTCCCAGCTCCACATACATCTACATCGTGCGTTTGACTCTCCCAGTAATCGCTCTATCCAAGCTTTGAGAGTTTTGACTACATCGGTTGCCGATCACCTTTCTTCTTGGGTAAGAACTGGTAAGAATTTGAGATTTGCTTGACGGATTTGTGATCGTCCACCACACCACCACCACCACTTCCTAGTAGTCCGTCAATCATATTCTTGTGTGTTTCTATTGCTGCTAACCATGGCAGGATCACAAGTCGACGTAATCGATCGGGAGAACATGACAAACAAAGCGCTACATGATAAGTTTCAACAAATGATGAGTGGGCAGGTGGAAGATGTGCTAAATAGATTTGAAGAGGCCATGGAGAAGATAGATGGCATTGAGAAGGCGTTCGAAACAAAGCTCGATAACAAGTTTAATGAATTGCTCGCGCGTCTACCACCACCACCACCGGCTGCACCTAACGCACCTCTACTACAACAACATGGACTACCTCCACATCGCGAAACAGCCCTCCGCCAAGCTTCCGTGTCCCTCTTCACCGGCCAAGCTGCGGGTGTTGCGTTGATACTACGTGGCTCCTGCTGCTGCGGTGGGGAGGATGATTATGTGAGATTACGAGGATGAGGTTGATCAACATCGAACTACGTGCAACCACCAGACCACAACCACCGTGTCGTCCACATGCAAATAATGGCAATGTTCGGCTCCCCTTCAGTACGAGATCATGACCATCTCCCTAAACTGAAATTGAATATTCCACCATTTGAGGGTAGATATGTTCTGATATATATCTTACTTGGGAGTTAGAAACTGAACAACGATTTACATGTTTACAATATCCCGAGGAGAGACGTGTTCCTGCTGCCGTTTGTGCTTTCACTAGCTTTGCATGTGTTTGGTGGTCTCAACATTGTAGATTATATCCTGTTCCAGCTACTTGGGCTGCTTTGAAAACTGCTATGCGTACTCGTTGGGTTCCACCATATTATCAACGTGAATTACTTCAAAATTGCAGCGCTTAAGACAAGGAAAAATTCGGTGAAGAATATTATCGTGAATTACAAACTGGCTTGATTAGATGTGGTATTGTTGAGGAGAATGAAGCTATGCTTGCACGCTTTACGGGTGGATTAAATAGAGAGATTCAGACCATTCTAGACTACAAGGATTATAATAATATCACTCGATTATTCCATCTTGCTTGTAAAGCTGAACGTGAAGTGCAGGATCGATGTGCCTTGGCGCGGACTAACTTTTCTCGCAGGTCGACCTTCATCATGGACACCACGTGCATCATCTACTTCCACACGTTCTACTACACCGCACCTCCGTCGGCTGCCACCTCCAACCGTGATACAAGAAAGCAGCACAACCACCACTATCTGCCAAGAGTACACCGCTGGGCCTACAGAGCTCTTCTTCTTCCATGGCGTCAACAGGGCACACAAGTGATATTATTTGTCGTCGTTGTAAGGGAAGAGGACATTTTATGAGAGAATGCACATCTCAGCGTGTGATGATTGCTCTTGAGGATGGTGGGTATGAGTCTGCTAGTGACTATGATGAAGAGACTTTGGCTCTTATTACACATGAAGAACACGGTGGAGATGATTCGATCCCGAGACGCAATACATGGCTCTTGAAGATGCCGACAGTATGAATGTTTAGTTGCTCAACGTGTTTTGAGTGTGCAGGTTACACAAGCTGAGCAAAATCAGAGGCATAACTTGTTCCATACAAAGGAGTTGTGAAGGAACGTTCTATTCAAGGTCATCATAGATGGAGGGAGCTGCAACAACTTGGCTAGCATGGATATGGTGGAGAAGCTTTCTCTCACCACAAGACCACATCCACATCCTTACTACATCCAATGGTTCAACAACAACGGCAAGGTTAAGGTAACACGTCTTTGTTAGTGTGTATTTTAGTATCTCTACATATGCTGATTATGTTGATTGTGATGTGGTACCTATGCAAGCATGTTCCTTATTACTTGGTAGACCATGGCAATTTGATAAAATTCTGTACACCATGGTAGAAACAATCAGTATACTCTTGTTCACAAGGATAAAAATATTACTTTGCTTCCTATGACTCCTGATTCCATTTTGAAAGATGATATTAATAGAGCTAATAAAGCAAAACAGGAGAAAATAAGAGTGAAAATCAGATTGTGGCAAAAGAATTTGAGCAACAAATGAAGCCTAATAATAAACCATCTAATGTTGCTTCGAAATTAAACTGAAAAGTGCATGTTTATTTGCCACCAAATCTGATATTGATGAGCTAGATTCTAGCAAATCTGTTTGCTATGCTTTTGTGTGCAAAGAGGCATTATTTTCATTCGAGGACGTGCCTTCCTCTTTGCCCCTCGCTGTCACTAACATTTTGCAGAGTTCGCCGACGTCTTCCCACAAGGCGTGCCACCGGATTACCACCTATTCGAGGGATTGAGCATCAAATTGACTTAATTCCGGTGCATCGCTACCCAACCGCGCACCATACCGTACCAATCCAGAGGAGACGAAGGAGATTATCGTCAAGTCATGAGAGCTGCTCGACAAAGGTTATATCGCGAATCTCTTAGTCCCTATGCTGTTCCTATTATACTAGTGCCTAAAAAGGATGGTACGTCGGCGTATGTGTGTTGATTGTAGAGGCATTAATAATATTACTATTCGTTATCGCCATCCTATTCCTAGGCTAGATGATATGCTTGATGAATTGAGTGGCTCTACAATATTCTCCAAAGTTGATTTATGTAGTGGATACCATCAAATTCGTATGAAATTGGGAGATGAATGGAAAACAGCATTTAAAACTAAGTTTGGATTATATGAGTGGTTAGTCATGCCTTTTGGGTTAACTAATGCACCTAGTACTTTCATGAGATTAATGAACGAAGTTTTACGTGCTTTCATTGGACGATTTGTGGTAGTTTACTTTGATGATATACTGATTTATAGCAAATCTTTGGAAGAACATTTGGAACATTTACGTGCTGTTTTTAATGCTCTCGTGATGCACGTTTGTTTGGTAACCTTGGGAAGTGCACCTTTTGCACCGACCGAGTATCTTTTCTTGGCTATGTTGTTACTCCACAGGAATTGAAGTTGATAAAGCCAAGATTGAAGCTATTGAGAGTTGGCCGCAGCCCAAAACGGTCACACAAGTGAGGAGTTTTCTTGGACTCGCTGGTTTCTATAGGCGTTTTGTGAGAGACTTTAGCACCATTGCTGCACCTCTCAATGAGCTTACAAAGAAGGATGTGCCTTTTGTTTGGGGTACCGCATGGGAAGAAGCCTTCACGGTATTGAAAGATAAGTTGACACATGCTCCTTTACTCCAACTTCCGACTTTAATAAGACTTTTGAGCTTGAATGTGATGCTAGTGGAATTGGATTAGGAGGTGTGTTATTACAAGATGGCAAACCTGTTGCATACTTTTTGAAAAATTGAGTGGGCCTAGTCTGAACTATTCTACTTATGACAAAGAATTATATGCTCTTGTTCGGACTTTAGAGACATGGCAACATTATTTATGGCCCAAAGAATTTGTTATACATTCGATCATGAATCTTTGAAACATATTAAAAGTCAAGCTAAACTGAATCGTAGACATGCTAAATGGGTTGAATTCATTGAGACTTTCCTTATGTCATTAAACACAAGAAGGGTAAAGAAAATGTTATTGTTGATGCTTTGTCTCGTCGCTATACTATGCTTTCACAACTTGACTTCAAAATATTTGGTTTGGAGACCATCAAAGATCAATATGTGCATGATGCTGATTTTAAAGATGTAATGCAGAATTGTAAAGAAGGAAGAACATGGAACAAGTTCGTTATTAATGATGGTTTTGTGTTCCGTGCTAACAAGCTATGCATTCCTGCTAGCTCTGTTCGTCTTTTGTTGTTGCAGGAGGCGCATGGAGGAGGATTAATGGGACACTTTGGCCTCAAGAAGACGGAGGATATACTTGCTACACATTTCTTTTGGCCAAAGATGAGATGTGATGTTGAGCGTTTTGTTGCTCGCTGCACTACATGTCAAAAAGCTAAGTCACGACTCAATCCTCATGGTTTATATATGCCTTTGCCTGTGCCTAGTGTTCCTTGGGAGGATATATCTATGGACTTTGTTTTAGGTTTACCTCGAACAAAGAAGGGAGGGATAGCATATTTGTTGTCGTGGATAGATTCTCAAAATGGCACACTTTATACCATGTCATAAAAGCGATGATGTGTTAATGTTGCTGATTTGTTCTTTCGTGAAATTATTAAACTTGCATGGTGTGCCAATTACTATTGTTTCAGATCGTGATACTAAATTTCTTAGCCACTTTTGGAGATGTTTATGGGCTAAGTTGGGGACTAAACTGCTTTTAGTACTACTTGTCACCCCAAACTGATGGACAAACTGAAGTAGTCAATAGAACATTGTCTACTATGCTTAGGGCTGTTTTGAAGAATAATAAGAAAATGTGGGAAGAATGCTTGCCTCATATTGAATTTGCTTATAATCGTTCATTGCATTCTACAACTAAGATGTGCCCTTTTGAAATTGTGTATGGCTTCCTACCTCGTGCACCTATTGATTTGTTGCCTCTTCCATCTTCGGAGAAGGTTAATTTTGATGCTAAAGAACGTGCTGAATTGATTTTAAAAGTGCATGAGATAACTATGGAAAACATTGAGCGTATGAATGCTAAATATAAACTTGCTGGAGATAAGGGTAGAAAACATGTTGTCTTTGCACCTAGAGATCTTGTTTGGTTACATTTGCGTAAGGATAGGTTTCCTAATTTGCGCAAATCAAAGCTAATGCCACGTGCTGATGGTCCATTTAAGGTGTTAGAGAAAATAAATGATAATGCATATAAACTTGAGTTGCCTGCAGATTTTGGGGTTAGTCCCACTTTTAACATTGCAGATTTGAAGCCTTATTTGGGTGAGGAATATGAGCTTCCGTCGAGGACGACTTCATTTCAAGAAGGGGAGGATGATGAGGACATCAATACCATTGTTACACCCACAGCCCCTACTGCTACATATCTTGGACCAATTACTAGAGCTCGCGACGCCAATTAAATTATCGTACTTTCGTTTCTTGGTAATGATTCTAATGTTCATGAGAATATGATGCTGCCTAAATTGGATACATTTGTTTTGCTTACAAATGAAGGCCCTAGCTTGGAGAAGGATGGACATTGGAGCAAGAACAAGCATGGAGATAATGCCATGCAAAGGAGAACAAGAACGGAGTTACAAGTGATGATTCCAGGACTTTGAAGCCACCCTAATGAGTGCATGAGGCCTTGGACGAAATATACAAGATGCCACTTCATAATATTCGTCCATAGGCTATTCTAGGTGCTGCGTCACCTTATTATTGGGCCAGGCCCATGTAATTTCGAAATACTTAAGTATAGGCTGTTTTAGAGTCCGTATGTGTGGGAAACAAGAGTTAGGGTTGATTTGGACCCCTCCACCAAGGGCCACGAAATTCCCCTCTTCCTCCATATATACAGCCCTTAGGGCACCGTTTAGACCTTGGGTTTTGTTTAGATTAAAAGTTCGCCATAGCTGCAACTTCGCGTACTTCGTTTGTGTTCAACGACCAGACAAAGGCGTCACAGAACCCCACCTTGATCAATAAAGCTTTCATCTTATATTCGCAATATCCAGATTGCACTCTCAGTTTCTTGCTTGTTCTTCGTTTGCTCGCAGGAAACAGGCCCTCGTGGTCAGGTTGATCGTGCTCCGGCGTGGTCAATAACCCTCGGAAGTTGGTTTAGCGATTGCTAAGGCGCGACGTCTCGCACGTTCGTAGTCGGATCGTCAAGGTCTACTCCCACAGAAACGATAGCCACCCTCTCATCGAAACATCGGGACACCTTTGCCTCTATCAGATAGTGGAACATGGGTGATGCAACATAGCAAGCAATCATAGCGATCAAGTCAAGCAAGCTAGTAGTGCGAAGATGCAATGTACTAGAAGGAATCATGGCAAGCATGTCATGTGTGCAAATAGTGGGAATGAGTAAATCACATGACATAGCACAAACATGAAAGCAAGATATGAGCAAAATAGCATCAATAGCATGGGGCACATGATAAACATGGCAATAGCAACAAGGATCTCCACCAAGCATGCAAATACACATAGGAGTATCATAATGGTGAATCATGGTTAGATGCAAGAAAGGGTCACAATTGCATGGCAAAGGTATAGAAGCAAGCATAGCCCATAGCCGTGTGAGAGACAAGTAAAATGAGCATGAAGCGACAAGTGATATATAGCCCATAGCCGTGTGAGAGACAAGTAAAAGAGATGCGTGTAGTCCTTGCGCAAAAGGAATGGTGGTAAGGATAGGCTACGGGATCCCAAAGCGTCGTTGCTCTCAAGAGCTCGTTTCGTCAACTCTTGGGATTGAGAGGTTGACGAGTATATGTGAGTACCCACACAAAACAAAGGCAAAGGAAAAATTGTGTGTGCATGGTATATGTACACATCATCCATCATGATGCGCACATGCATGTGTCGGTTAGCACAAAATATCCAATGCTCAAATAAATGAGATGCGTGATATAGAAACATGTCATCCATCATGATAGGTTTGTTGTTATGCATGGCATAATGGAGACTTAAATTGTGTAATGCATCATGAGAAATATCTAGAGCATTGTTATTCATGGAATGCATATGGTTCAAGCAATCATGGAAATCATGCAAAGGATGGGATGAATCAAAATCTCCTAATATGCATGAGGAAACTATGGGGGTCTCCTCATGAGCATTAATGGAAACATCACATGGAGAATATTGACAACATCCAAAACAATGCATATTTGGAACAATGTGATCATGGCATGACATAGTAGATGAATTGCGCAAATCATGTAAAGGAAGCATGGCAATATCATCACAGGAGAAGCAAAAGCCAATGACCATCATCTCGTCATCTATGACATAAGTGTAAATGGGATTTATTTTAATGGGGCATGCATAGTTACTATGTTGAGATTGAAATGAGGCTATATGGGAGATCTCACTCATAGCATATGACAAGTTCAATGGATTGTCAAACATGAAGTGACCAATAGAATTTTCACAAGATATCCTATGAAGCATAGCATCACAACTAGGCAACTCAACATGCTCATCATCATATTCATCATAAATAGGTAAGTCAAGACATGAAGAAGTCGCACTAGCATGAAGCATGGGAATAGGAGGGTCAACATCATGGGAGCAATCGATGGTAAGAGAGTCCATTGGTGGGACAAGAGAAGCACCATCACCTATGTTACCTTTGGAGCATCGCTCATGTGTTGTAGGTGAGGTGTTGAAGATCGTCTTGTTGTCATCTTCATCTTGATGGAACCATGTGGGGGTGCATCATCGTCCACCATGGCCATCATCGTCTCCATTGGGGGGATGGACTCCTCGAGGATAGGCATGTCGTCATGTAGGAGACCTAGCACCAAAGAAGAAAACTGATGCGGAGCATCCCACGATCATCCCCATGGACCTACAACCGTCTCATCAAGAGCCAAGAGGACCCATGACACGAGCTAGAGCTAGAGCTATCGAGAACGAGGTGACCTCTTTCCTTATTGATATCACATATGATCCACTCGAGACATGGCTACTACCTAAGTCCGATATGCTATGCGTGATTAGGTGTCAAGGGGAACCTCCCGAGGACGCACGTGAAGATGGACAAGCCGCCAAGTACAAGGAGGAAGAAACACGACGAGAGGAACCGGAAGAATCTGCACAGCCCGGACATCCGGCCCCATGCCCCGGACATCCGGCTCTTCCCGACACCCCGGATATCCGGCCCCGGCACCCGGAAATCCGGCCCCTCCATCACCGAATGCACCTGAAGGACCCATACCAGCCCGGACATCCGGCCTCCCCGCCCGGACATCCGGTCCGTCCCGAAGCCCCGGATATCCGGCCGCTCGCCCGGAAATCCGGCTCCCACCACCCGGTTCTGCAGAATCAGCCGCCCTAGCCCGGACATCCGGGCTGAGAGCCTGGACATCCGTCGCCTCCCGAAAGCCCGGACATCCGGCCCGACGCCCGGACGTCCGGCCTCCCCTACTGCCTGTGAAGCCTCGTGGCCTTGCCCTTGTACCCCTTCGCCCCGAGACTATATATACTTGATCCCCTCCTCTTTCTAGGGTTAGCTTTGGATTAGCTCATATTTCGGTGTGAGAGCCTTTGCTCATCCACTTGGCTACTTCTCCTTTCGAGATCAGGACCTCTACGGAGAAGATTCCCCAAGCGGATTCAAGACCCCCTCCTAGGGTGGACCCCATCAAGACCTCCTCTTGGAGAAGAACGACTACTCGTGTATCCTTACCTTTGTTGTTCTTGAATCTCGTGCCACTCGATGTATTCGATAATCTAGCACTTGTGTGATTGGTTTCTTGTCGGTTGAGTGACTTCCCTCTCGTTTTCCCCGTGTTTTCCCTCTTGTTCTTCCGCGTGTTCGTCGTGATTCACCGTAGGATCCGCTCCAACGTGAAAGATCGCCCACGTAGGGTTCCGCCCTACATCATCTATGGTATCATGAGCCACGTTGATCACGTTTTGGAGCCCCTACCCCGTGTTTTCTAGCTTGATTTTGTTGTTTTTGTCCTAATTCCGAAAATTTCCCCACAAAAATAGCCCCAATTTTTTTTGTGATTTGTTAGTGTGATGAAGCTTTGTTGGACTTGATCCGTGGATTTCGTGTGTTGCAGGTAGATCTAGCTTTTCCCCATCTTTTCCCCAATTTCCATCCACAAAATCTCCCGAATTTTGACCGATTTCGACCTCTCCCACGCGGTGTTCTTCGTGCCCGGACATCCGGCCCGAGCAGCCCGGACATCCGGCAGCCCGGACATCCGGCCCGAACAGCCCGGACATCCGGCGCCCCGGACATCCGGCTTCTAGCCCGGATTTCCGGCCCCTGGTAACATCCATCCCTTCCTCCACTCCGAGCACCGCCTACCTTTCGCCAAATTTTGTCCCGTGCCCACATACACTTCCACTTACCTCCACCACTTCCGCATACCGCCACCATAGCCTTGCCCAAAACCAATTCCGACAATGTTGCCAAATTTCGCCTTGAGAATTTGAGTTGGGGTTTTCCGTATCCTTTTGTGTTTCGGCTATCTAGGTACGGTTCAACATCAACATCACCACCGCTCATCTTCGTCAAGGACGGTAACATCGTCGACACCTTTGTCATTACTTGCAATTGCATTGATAAACATCATAGCCCATCTTTTGCGTCGCTTACCCATCGAGACTAGCCATTGAGTATTGCCGGCAACGTGACTTGTGCACTTTAGTGATCATACTCCATAGCATACATACCATACCAAAGTGGTGCATATCTTAGCATCAACTTGTGTGTCACAAAGTTGTCATCGCATACACAATTGCTATCTTGGTTCGTGAAGTTTTGCATGAGAAAAGAGCTCAAAAGAGAAAGAGCCAATCAAGCTTTTAAGCAAAAAGAGAAAGATAAGCAAAGAGCTTATGAGCAAGAACCATAGCATCATCAAACATTAAGATTGTCATACTTGATCATCTTGGATCAACACATCGACACACCATACATATAGCATACTTGGGATAGAAGTCGTTGCATTTTTGCTTAGTAGGTTGTGCACAAGTTTGTATCCGCCTATTGTGCAATCGTGCTAGCGTCTCTCTAGTGTTGTGCAACAAGAGCATCTTGGTGAACTCCACATTTTGGCTCATCCTTGGTTGCATAACCCCATATTATCTATTTGCGCGTGTGTTTCCGTGTACCATATCTTGTTATTGGTCTACTTGTTGCATTTGCAAATTTGTGAATCATTTTCAACTTTATTGAGTCTCACTTACAATTGCACCAAATTTTGTGCCACCATCCTAACCGAGCTCCACCATAAGCTTTTATTTGTGTAGGTGTGAGTACCGACAAGAATCGGTACCAAGAGTGCTATTTCATTGTCCGCATTTGAGTGAACTTGATTCATTTTCAACATCGGTCAAAGGTACATTGGTATACGTTCTTGATGTAGGGCGGAACCCTACGTGGACGATCTTTCACGCTTGGAGAGAATCCCTACGAGGAACACGAAGAACGAGCGGAACAACACGAGGGAAAACACGGGGAGAACGAGAGAGGGATCACTCAACCGGCAAGAAAACGATCACACAAGTGCTAGATTATCGAATGCATAAAGTGATACAAGATCCGAGATCAACAAAGGAAAGATACAAGGGTAGCCGTTCTTCTCCGAGAGGAGGTCTTGATGGGTCCACCCTAGGAGGGGGTCTTGAATCCGCTTGGGGGATCTTCTCCGTAGAGGTCCTGATCTCGAAAGGAGAAGTAGCCAAGTGGATGAGCAAAGGCTCTCACACCAAAATATGAGCAAATCCAAAGCTAACCCTAGAAAGGATGAGGGGAAGGTCTATTTATAGTCTAGGACCTCCAAGGGGTAAGTTGGGGGCGAAACGAGTACATGGGCCTCGGCCCGAAACGCTGCACGCAGGCAGGGTGGTAGTACTGTTGCTTCATGGCGGTAGTACCGCTTTCAGCAGATAGTACCGCTTTGGGCGGTAGTACCGCTTTCAGTAGTACCGCTTATCTTGAGCGATAGTACCGCCCGACGCCTGCTCGATTCTGGAGTGTGTCGGGTTTGCGGAAGTAGGCGGATGGAGAGCGGTAGTACCGCTTGGCTCCCAATGTAGTACCGCTTGGCTTGAGCGGTAGTACCGCTCCCGCTGGACTCTGCAGTTCTTCCTCTTGCTCTTGGTGTCCATCTTGAGCTGTAGCTTCTCCTAGGTTGGTTCCTTGGTACCTAAGCATGCACAACATTCCGGATTGAGGTAGTAGCCATGTCTCGAGAGGGTCATATGATATTTCACTAAGGAGAGAAGTCACCTCGGTCTCGAGAGCTCGAGCTCGTTCTCTCGTCATGGGTCCTTTTGGAGCTTGGTGAGGCGACGGAAGGTCCATGGGGATGATCGAAGGTTGCTCCGCATCATCTCCCCCCTTGGGAGAGATCCGACCTCGGATCAAAAGCTTCATCTCCATGGAAAGGTGCGAGGTCCTTGACGTTGAAGATGTCGCTCACGTTGTACTTGTCTCGAGGTATGTCGATCTTGTAAGCGTTGTCGTTGTAGCGTGCTAGTACCTTGAAAGGTCCATCGGCTCGAGGGAGAAGTTTGGACTTGCGTTCTTTGGGGAAGCGGTCCTTGCGAAGGTGTAACCACACTAGATCACCAATGTTGAAGACGATGGGTTGCTTGTTGGCGTTGAGCTTGTTTGCTTGGCGTTGTACTTGGCGCCGATGGTGTGCCTTGTTTCTTCGTGCATCTTCTTGATGTACCTTGCTCGCTCACTTGCATCTATGTTGGTGCGCTCTTGGAGAGGAAGTGGTAGAATGTCCAATGGGGACAACGGGTTGAAACCGTGAGACGACCTCGAAGGGGACTTGCGGTAGTTGAATGTCTTGCACGATTGTAGGCGTACTTTCGGCGATGGGTAGACATGCTTCCCACTCCTTGATGTTCTTCTTGATCAAGACACGAAGTAGAGTGGATAGTGTGCGGTTCGTCACCTCCGTTTGGCCGTCGGTTTGAGGATGGTATGCCGAGGAGAACAAGAGCTTGATTCGAGCTTGGCACATAGGGTCTTCCAAAAGTAACTCAAGAACTTGACGTCACGATCGGAGACGATTGTCTTTGGTACGCCATGGAGTCGCAAGATTTCCTACAAAAGAGATTTGCAACATGTGAAGCATCGTCTATCTTGTTGCAAGGAATGAAATGTGCCATTTTAGAAAATCTATCCACAACAACAAAGACGGAATCCTTGCCATTTTGAGTCCTAGGTAAACCAAGTACAAAATCCATACTAATGTCTTCCCATGGTTGATATGGAATAGGAAGAGGCATGTAAAGACCATGAGATTGAGCTTTAGACTTAGCTTTGCGACATGTGTAGCATCAGGTTGGTGAAGCGTGAGACGTCATGAACATCTTGGGCCAAAAGTAGTTGTTGGAGAGTGCGGCGAATGTCTTGTCGCGTCCAAAGTGTCCCATGAGGCCGCCTCCATGAGCCTCTTGCAAAAGGAGCAAACGAAGAGAAGACTCGGGAATGCAAAGTTTGTTAGCTCTCATAAGGTAACCCTCCTTGATGTAGTATTGTTCCCAAGACGTGTCGTCCAAACACTTAGCATAAGGAGAAGCAAAAGATGGATCATGCTCATACAAGTCTTTATATGCTCAAAACCAATAACATTCAACTCAAGTTGAGTGACAAGCATGTTTATGCGTGAAAGCGCGTCGGCAACTACATTTTCTTTACCCTTAATGTACTTGATCACATAAGGAAAAGATTCAATGAATTCACTCCATTTGGCATGGCGCTTGTTCAATTTAGTTTGACCTTTGAGGTACTTAAGCGTTTCATGATCGGTATGGATGACAAACTCATGCGGTCTAAGGTAATGTTCCCAAACATGTAGCACACGCACTAAAGCATACAATTCTTTGTCATATATGGGATAATTAAGTTGAGCACCGGAGAGTTTTTCACTAAAATAAGCAATGGCTCGTTTTCTTGCATCAAAACTCCGCCAATTCGGTACCACTTGCATCACAATGAACCTCAAAATCTTTGTCAAAATTGGGCAAAGCAAGAATCGAGCATGAGTAAGCAAAGACTTGAGCTCATCAAAAGCGGTTGATTGCAAAGTTCCCCAAACAAAGGGAGTATTCTTCTTGCTCAAAGCATGCAAAGGAGCGGCAATTGTGCTAAAATCTTTCACAAAGCGACGATAGAAACCCGCAAGACCAAGAAAACTTCGCACTTGTTGCAAATTGGTTGGTTGGGGCCAAGTTTTAATTGCTTCAATTTTAGTTTCATCAACATGAACACCTTTTGAAGAGACAACAAATCCCAAGAAAACCACTTTGTCAACGCCAAAAGTGCATTTTTTCAAGTTTGCATAAAGGCTTTCCTTGCGAAGAGTTTGCAACACAGATTTAACATGGTTAATATGCTCTTTCATGGTTTTGCTAAACACAAGAATATCATCAAAGTAAACCACAACAAAGACTCCAATATAAGGACGAAGCACATGATGCATAAGACGCACAAAAGTACCGGGAGCTTTCGAAAGACCCATAGGCATCACTAACCACTCATATAAACCAAATTTGGTTTTGAAAGCAGTTTTCCATTCATCACCCTCTTGTATGCGTATTTGATAATAGCCACTTTTAAGATCAATTTTTGAGAAAAAGTTGGCTCCACTAAGTTCATCAAGCATGTCATCTAAGCGAGGAATGGGATGCCTATATCGAACGGTAATAGCATTGATAGGTCTACAATCGGAACACAAGCGGAAACTTCCATCGAGCTTAGGCACAAGAATAACCGGAACGGCACAAGGGCTTAGGCTTTCACGTACATGACCGTTGTCGATGAGTTGTTGTACTTCCCGTTGAATCTCCTTGGTTTCTTCCGGATTGACTCGGTATGGAGCTTTGTTTGGTAGCGGCGCCCGGGGATGAGGTCGATTCGATGCTCAATGCCTCAAGAGGAGGTAGACCCGGAGGTAGCTCATCGGGAAAACATCTTGAAATTTCTGCAAAGAGATTGAAACACCAAAGGTAGCTCGTGAATGGTGTTAGTTTTGGTTCTCCATCCTTGCACACAAGGACAAAGTGCATCACACTCGATGGGTGCTCACACACTTCTCTCATCTCACTTTTGGTGGCAAATAGAATGAGGTTTTGCTCTCTAGGCTAAGAATCTCTCAAATTTGGCTTGTGGCTCTCACTCACTTTTGGGTGGATCACTTTCTCACTCTTTTCTCTATGATGTGTGGCTTGCTTGTCGGCTATCACTTGACTAGGAGACATAGGTCGAGCACATACTCCTTCCCTTTCATCTTGAAGCTATAGTGATTGGTTCGCCCATTGTGTATGACACCACGGTCGAATTGCCATGGTCGGCCAAGAAGGAGGTGGCAAGCGGTCATTGGGACCACATCACACTCCAAAGTGTCTTCATAAGCACCAATTTTGAAGGAGACTTGGACCGTATGCTCGACTCAGATAGTGCCGGAGTCACTTAGCCATTGAACCTTGTAGGGGTGTGGGTGCTTCCTCTTGACCAATTGTAGCTTGGAGCATAGTTCTTCACTTGCCAAGTTGTGGCAACTACCTCCATCGATGATGACCTTGATGGACCGTCCATTGATGCGGCTTTTGTGTGGAAGATGTGGCATCGTTGGTCTTCTTCTTGTTGATGTTGAAGAGTCAAGACCTTGGAGACAACGAGGCGGGCTCGAATCCTCATCACAAAAGACTTGATCATCTTCATCTTCATTCACTTGTCGGTGCATGGCCACTTGCTCAAGGGCTTCCATTTCCTCTTCACTCATAGAGTCATATGTGCCATCGTCGTTGAGGATCATGGTGCGCTTGTTGGTGCATTCAGATGACTTGTGGCCTCGGCCGCCGCAAGTGAAACACTTGAAGGATCTTGTCTTGATGGTCTCATCGGTCGGAGTAGAGGATGAAGCACGCGGCTTGAGGTTGCTTGTAGTAGGAGGAGGACGACTTGAACTTGTCGATGTCTTCTTGTAACTTGACTTGTCGTCGTTTCTTGAAGGAAGCTTGGTTGGTGTAGATGTTGGAGGAGTCGTTGAAGCTTGGTTGTTGGAGAAGTCGTAGGTCTTGGATGAGTACTTGGCGTACTTGAAGTCATCTTGTACTTGGCGTTCCGCCTTTGTAGCTTGATGTACGAGCTCAATGAGGGATGAGTATGGTTGGAAGTCGGCGATCTTCTTGATGGGATGATTGAGTCCGTTCAAGAAACGTGCCATAGTTTGCTCATCATCTTCCTTGACATTGGCTCGAATCATGGCTATCTCCATCTCCTTGTAGTATTCTTCAACGCTCTTTGTTCCTTGCTTGAGTAGTTGGAGTTTCTTGAAGAGGTCGCGGTTGTAGTAGGTTGGCACAAAACGTGCTCGCATGACATCCTTCATTTGAGCCCAAGTGGTGATTGGGGGTTCACCTCTTGCTTGTCGTCTAGGTCGTACAAGGCCAATGGGCCCAAGCGGAGGTGACGTAACACCTTTGGACTTGTAGTTTGACTCGGATTCTGCTGCAGCATCAGATTGTTTCGTCTATAACTCAACGCTCCGGACGGATTTTAAGGTGATTCCAATTGGGTTGGAAAATGCACGAAATCTATTTTCCAACAAAAAAAGAATCAACCAATTTGGAGTCCGTATGAAAAAGTTATAGACGTTTTGAGTCAGGTATGTCTGTGCAGTCCGAATCTGAGTCCAGAACGGAGAGACTTGGACTCTATCTTCTCTTGGGCCAAAAGTGACGTGAAAGAACTTTTTGAACAGCAGGTAAACATCTCTTTCTCCCTTATCTTCATATGTGGATTGTACAAATGTCCCATACACCTGCAATTAGACATGGCACAAAAGTTTGTGAAGTATTTTTGTCCTGGATAACATAAATATATTATTAAATAGTTTGCACTAGAAATCACCTGAGAAATATGCATGTATGCAATATTTTTGGTCTCATCCAAGGTAGTCATGTCCTCATCATCGTCGCTCAATGATTTGTTCCCACCATATGAGCACATAATCTTGGAACTCAAGTGATGCCATTGCGATTTTCTTCGCTTCATCGTAGTTGTGCAAACGGAAGATTTTGTCAACCTTCAATGCCCATGAGAGGTAGTCTTCGGGGTCATTGCTTCCATTGAACTTTGGCATGGTGAATTTTAGCTTGCCGTAGCGTTGCTCTTCATTGTGTTGTTGGCGATGTTGATGATGACGCCCTTGGCGTGGAATGTACTAAATCTTCATGTTGCTCTTGGCGCGGAGGAAGACCATGATCAACTTGCTCTTGTTGAACTTGATGTTGAGGTGGAGCTTGACGAGCTTGTGGAGGGGCTTGAGGAACTTGACGTTGCACATGAGGTTGGTAGTTCCTCTCTTGGATTTCTTCTCGAAGGGCTTCCTCTTGATTGCGCCGTTCGCGATTGCGATTGGCGAAGGCTCTACTTGATTCTTGAAGTGCACGTTATGCCTCAAGAGCTTGCGCTTCACGTTGTTGTTGTTGAAGACGTTGAGCCTTGGCGCCTTGTTCGCCTTGGTGACGACGTGCTCTTTCTTCTTCTTGTTGGCGGCGAAGACGTTGTCGTTCTTGGGCTTGAGCAAAAGCCTCTTGGTTTGATTGAGGACAAGGAACTTGATCATCAACTTGCTCTTGTGAATGCTTGTCATGTAGCGGGTTGCGAGATGCATGACGGTCTTGGCGCTGCTGCGCTCGTCGAAGAGTGTTCGATGACGGTGTACTTGAGTCGTAGAAGGTGTCATCGGAATGTCGACTCGGCGGCTCCGTCTTGATGATGAAGAAGTGGAATGATGCCGTGTTCTCATCAACGCGGATCTCGTCCATTCTTGCATCATTTTCTTGCTTGTGAGCCTCGAACTTGTTGTCGGCGTAGTCTCTTGTACGTTGCTCGGAGAGTCGCAAGTCGGTGGCGAGGTTGTCGATGCGGTCGCTCATTGCTTGTTGTTCTTGGTGCAACGCTCGTTGTGCACCAAAGAGGTGGCTCTTGGTGACGTATGAGGACATGTCGTCGTCTTGCTCGATGAAGAGTGGGTTGGTAGAAGAACTTGGCCTATCCATCATTCCAAACAAGATGTGAGTGGTAGAACGGAAAAGAACTTATACCAATGTACCTTTGACCGATGTTGAAAATGAATCAAGTTCACTCAAATGCGGACAATGAAATAGCACTCTTGGTACCGATTCTTGTCGGTTCTCACACCTACACAAATGAAAGCTTATGGTGGAGCTCGGTTAGGATGGTGGCACAAAATTTGATGCGATTGTAAGTGAGACTCAATAAAGTTGAAAAAGATTCGCAAATTCACAAATGTAACAAGTAGACCAAGCAAGTAGTGGTACACGGAAACACACACGCAAATAGATAAGTGGTATTGTGCAAACCAAAAGTGAGCCAAAATGTGGAAACCACGAGAATGCTCTTGTTGCACAGTACTAGAGAGACGCTAGCACGATTGCACAAAAGGCGGATACGCGAACTTGTGCACAACCTATTAGGCAAAAATGCAACGATCTCTATCCCAAGTATTGATGTAGGGCGAAACCCTATGTGGACGATCTTTCACGCTTGGAGAGAATCCCTACGACGAACACGAAGAACGAGCGGAAGAACACGAGGGAAAACACGAGGAGAACGAGAGAGAGATCACTCAACCGACAAGAAAACGATCACACAAGTGCTAGATTATCAAACACATAGAGTGGCACACGATTCAAGGACAACAAAGGGTAGGATACAAGGGTAGCCGTTCTTCTCCGCGAGGAGGTCTTGATGGGGTCCACCCTAGGAGGGGGTCTTGAATCCGCTTGGGGGATCTTCTCCGTAGAGGTCCTGATCTCGAAGGAGAAGTAGCCAAGTGGATGAGCAAAGGCTCTCACACCGAAATATGAGCAAATCCAAAGCTAACCCTAGAAAGGATGAGGGGAAGGTCTATTTATAGTCTAGGACCTCCAAGGGGTAAGTTGGGGCGAAACGAGTACATGGGCCTCGGCCCGAAACGCTGCACGCAGGCAGGGCGGTAGTACCGTTGCTTCATGGCGGTAGTACCGCTTTCAGTGATAGTACCGCTTTGTGGTAGTACCGCTTTCAGCGTAGTACTGCTTATCTTGAGCGGTAGTACCGCTCGACGCCTGCTCGATTCTGGGAGTGTGTCGGGTTTTGCGGAAGTAGGCGGAGGAGAGCGGCAGTATTGCTTGGATCCCAGCGGTAGTACCGCTTGGCTTGAGCGGTAGTACCGCTCCCGCTGGACTCTGCAGTTCTTCCTCTTGCTCTTGGTGTCCATCTTGAGCTGTAGCTTCTCCTAGGTTGGTTCCTTGGTACCTAAGCATGCACAACATTCCGGATTGAGGTAGTAGCCATGTCTCGAGAGGGTCATATGATATTTCACTAAGGAGAGAAGTCACCTCGGTCTCGAGAGCTCGAGCTCGTGCTCTAGTCATGGGTCCTCTTGGCTCTTGATGAGACGGTTGTGGATGCATGGGGATGATCGTGGGATGCTCCGCATCATCTCCCCCTTGGGAGAGATCCGACCTCGGATCAAAAGCTTCATCTCCATGGAAAGGTGCGAGGTCCTTGACGTTGAAGATGTCGCTCACGTTGTACTTGTCGCGAGGTATGTCGATCTTGTAAGCGTTGTCGTTGTAGCGTGCTAGTACCTTGAAAGGTCCATCGGCTCGAGGGAGAAGTTTGGACTTGCGTTCTTTGGGGAAGCGGTCCTTTCGAAGGTGTAGCCACACTAGATCACCAATGTTGAAGACGATGGGTTGCTTGTTGGCGTTGAGCTTGTTTGCTTGGCGTTGTACTTGGCGCTCGATGGTGTGTCTTGTATCTTCGTGCATCTTCTTGATGTATCTTGCTCGCTCACTTGCATCCATGTTGGTGCGCTCTTGGAGAGGAAGTGGTAGAATGTCCAATGGGGACAACGGGTTGAAACCGTGAGACGACCTCGAAGGGGACTTGCCGGTAGTTGAATGTCTTGCACGATTGTAGGCGTACTTTCGGCGATGGGTAGACATGCTTCCCACTCCTTGATGTTCTTCTTGATCAAGACACGAAGTAGAGTGGATAGTGTGCGGTTCGTCACCTCCGTTTGGCCGTCGGTTTGAGGATGGTATGCCGAGGAGAACAAGAGCTTGATTCGAGCTTGGCACATAGGGTCTTCCAAAAGTAACTCAAGAACTTGACGTCCACGATCGGAGACGATTGTCTTTGGTATGCCATGGAGTCGCAAGATTTCCCTACAAAAGAGATTTGCAACATGTGAAGCATCGTCTATCTTGTTGCAAGGAATGAAATGTGCCATTTTAGAAAATCTATCCACAACAACAAAGACGGAATCCTTGCCATTTTGAGTCCTAGGCAAACCAAGTACAAAATCCATACTAATGTCTTCCCATGGTTGATATGGAATAGGAAGAGGCATGTAAAGACCATGAGATTGAGCTTTAGACTTAGCTTTGCGACATGTGTAGCATCGGTTGGTGAAGCGTGAGACGTCATGAACATCTTGGGCCAAAAGTAGTTGTTGGAGAGTGCGGCGAATGTCTTGTCGCGTCCAAAGTGTCCCATGAGGCCGCCTCCATGAGCCTCTTGCAAAAGGAGCAAACGAAGAGAAGACTCGGAATGCAAAGTTTGTTAGCTCTCATAAGGTAACCATCCTTGATGTAATATTGTTCCCAAGACGTATCGCCAAACACTTAGCATAAGGAGAAGCAAAAGATGGATCATGCTCATACAAGTCTTTTATATGCTCAAAACCAATAACATTCAACTCAAGTTGAGTGACAAGCATGTTTATGCGTGAAAGCGTCGGCAACTACATTTTCTTTACCCTTAATGTACTTGATCACATAAGGAAAAGATTCAATGAATTCACTCCATTTGGCATGGCGCTTGTTCAATTTAGTTTGACCTTTGAGGTACTTAAGCGTTTCATGATCGGTATGGATGACAAACTCATGCGGTCTAAGGTAATGTTCCCAAACATGTAGCACACGCACTAAAGCATACAATTCTTTGTCATAGATGGGATAATTAAGTTGAGCACCGAGAGTTTTTCACTAAAATAAGCAATGGCTCGTTTTCTTGCATCAAAACTCCGCCAATTCCGTACCACTTGCATCACAATGAACCTCAAAAGTTTTGTCAAAATTGGGCAAAGCAAGAATCGGAGCATGAGTAAGCAAAGACTTGAGCTCATCAAAAGCGGTTGATTGCAAAGTTCCCCAAACAAAGGGAGTATTCTTCTTGCTCAAAGCATGCAAAGGAGCGGCAATTGTGCTAAAATCTTTCACAAAGCGACGATAGAAACCCGCAAGACCAAGAAAACTTCGCACTTGTTGCAAATTGGTGGGTTGGGGCCAAGTTTTGATTGCTTCAATTTTAGATTCATCAACATGGACACCCTTTGAAGAAACAACAAAACCCAAGAAAACCACTTTGTCGACTCCAAAAGTGCATTTTTTCAAATTTGCATAAAGGCTTTCCTTGCGAAGAGTTTGCAACACAGATTTTACATGATTGAAGTGCTCTTTCATGGTTTTGCTAAACACAAGAATATCATCAAAGTAAACCACAACAAAGACTCCAATATAAGGACGAAGCACATGATGCATAAGACGCACAAAAGTACCGGGAGCTTCCGAAAGACCCATAGGCATCACTAACCACTCATATAAACCAAATTTGGTTTTGAAAGCAGTTTTCCATTCATCACCCTCTTGTATGCGTATTTGATAATAGCCACTTTTAAGATCAATTTTTGAGAAAAAGTTGGCTCCACTAAGTTCATCAAGCATGTCATCTAAGCGAGGAATGGGATGCCTATATCGAACGGTAATAGCATTGATAGGTCTACAATCGAACACAAGCGGAAACTTCCATCGGGCTTAGGCACAAGAATAACCGAACGGCACAAGGGCTTAGGCTTTCACGCACATGACCGTTGTCGATGAGTTGTTGTACTTGCCGCTGAATCTCCTTGGTTTCTTCCGGATTGACTCGGTATGGAGCTTTGTTTGGTAGCGGCGCCCGGGGATGAGGTCGATTCGATGCTCAATGCCTCAAGAGGAGGTAGACCGGAGGTAGCTCATCGGGAAAACATCTTGAAATTCCTGCAAAGAGATTGAAACACCAAAGGTAGCTCGTGAATGGTGTTAGTGTTTGGTTCTCCATCCTTGCACACAAGGACAAAGTGCATCACACTCGATGGGTGCTCACACACTTCTCTCATCTCACTTTTGGTGGCAAATAGAATGAGGTTTTTCTCTCTAGGCGAAGAGTCTCTCAAATTTGGCTTGTGGCTCTCACTCACTTTTGGGTGGATCACTTTCTCACTCTTTTCTCTATGATGTGTGGCTTGCTTGTCGGCTATCACTTGACTAGGAGACATAGGTCGAGCACATATTCCTTCCCTTTCATCTTGAAGCTATAGTGATTGGTTCGCCCATTGTGGATGACACCACGGTCGAATTGCCATGGTCGACCAAGAAGGAGGTGGCAAACGGTCATTGGGACCACATCACACTCCAAAGTGTCTTCATAAGCACCAATTTTGAAGGAGACTTGGACCGTATGCTCGACTCGTATAGTGCCGGAGTCACTTAGCCATTGAACCTTGTAGGGGTGTGGGTGCTTCCTCTTGACCAATTGTAGCTTGGAGCATAGTTCTTCACTTGCCAAGTTGTGGCAACTACCTCCATCGATGATGACCTTGATGGACCGTCCATTGATGCCGGCTTTTGTGTGGAAGATGTGGCATCGTTGGTCTTCTTCTTGTTGATGTTGAAGAGTCAAGACCTTGGAGACAACGAGAGCGGGCTCAATCCTCATCACAAAAGACTTGATCATCTTCATCTTCATTCACTTGCGGTGCATGGCCACTTGCTCAAGGGCTTCCATTTCCTCTTCACTCATAGAGTCATATGTGCCATCGTCGTTGAGGATCATGGTGCGCTTGTTGGTGCATTCAGATGACTTGTGGCCTCGGCCGCCGCAAGTGAAACACTTGAAGGAGCTTGTCTTGATGGTCTCATCGGTCGGAGTAGAGGATGAAGCACGCGGCTTGAGGTTGCTTGTAGTAGGAGGAGGACGACTTGAACTTGTCGATGTCTTCTTGTAACTTGACTTGTCATCGTTTCTTGAAGGAAGCTTGGTTGGTGTAGATGTTGGAGGAGTCGTTGAAGCTTGGTTGTTGGAGAAGCCGTAGGTCTTGGATGAGTACTTGGCGTTGAAGTCATCTTGTACTTGGCGCCCGCCTTTGTAGCTTGATGTACGAGCTCAATGAGGGTTGAGTATGGTTGGAAGTCGGCGATCTTCTTGATGGGATGATTGAGTCCATTCAAGAAACGTGCCATAGTTTGCTCATCATCTTCCTTGACATTGGCTCGAATCATGGCTATCTCCATCTCCTTGTAGTATTCTTCAACGCTCTTTGTTCCTTGCTTGAGTAGTTGGAGTTTCTTGAAGAGGTCGCGGTTGTAGTAGGTTGGCACAAAACGTGCTCGCATGACATCCTTCATTTGAGCCCAAGTGGTGATTGGAGGTTCACTTCTTGCTTGTCGTCGCCAATGATTTGTTCCCACCATATGAGCACATAATCTTGGAACTCAAGTGATGCCATAGCGATTTTCTTCGCTTCATCGTAGTTGTGCAAGCGGAAGATTTTGTCAACCTTCAATGCCCATGAGAGGTAGTCTTCGGGGTCATTGCTTCCATTGAACTTGGGCATGGTGAATTTTAGCTTGCCGTAGCGTTGCTCTTCATTGTGTTGTTGGCGATGTTGATGATGACGCCCTTGACGTGGAATGTACTCGCCTTCATGTTGCTCTTGGCGCGAGGAAGACCATGATCAACTTGCTCTTGTTGAACTTGATGTTGAGGTGGAGCTTGACGAGCTTGTGGAGGAGCTTGAGGAACTTGATGTTGAGGTGGAGCTTGACGAGCTTGTGGAGGAGCTTGAGGAACTTGACGTTGTACATGAGGTTGGTAGTTCCTCTCTTGGATTTCTTCTCAAGGGCTTCCTCTTGATTGCGCCTGCTCGCGATTGCGGTTGGCGAAGGCTCTACTTGATTCTTGAAGGGCACGTTGCGCCTCAAGAGCTTGCGCTTCACGTTGTTGTTGTTGAAGACGTTGAGCCTTGGCGCCTTGTTCGCCTTGGTGACGACGCGCTCTTTCTTCCTCTTGTTGGCGGCGAAGACGTTGTCGTTCTTGGGCTTGAGCAAAAGCCTCTTGGTTTGATTGAGGACGAGGAACTTGATCATCAACTTGCTCTTGTGAATGCTTGTCATGTAGCGGGTTGCGAGATGCATGACGGTCTTGGCGCTGCTCGTCGTCAAGAGTGTTCGATGACGGTGTACTTGAGTCGAGAATGTGTCGTCGGAATGTCGACTCGAGCGGCTCCGCCTTGATGATGAAGAAGTGGAATGATGCCGCTTTCTCATCAACGCGGATCTCGTCCCATTCTTGCATCATTCTCTTCCTTGTGAGCCTCGAACTTGTTGTCGAAGTAGTCTCTTGTACGTTGCTCGGAGAGTCGCAAGTCGGTGGCGAGGTTGTCGATCTGTCGCCATTGCTTGTTGTTCTTGGTGCAACGCTCGTTGTGCACCAAAGAGGTGGCTCTTGGTGACGATGAGGACATGTCGCCGCCTTGCTCGATGAAGAGTGGGTTGGTAGAAGAACTTGGCCTATCCATCATTCCAAACAAGATGTGAGTGGTAGAACGGAAAGAACTTATACCAATGTACCTTTGACCGATGTTGAAAATGAATCAAGTTCACTCAAATGCGACAATGAAATAGCACTCTTGGTACCGATTCTTGTCGGTTCTCACACCTACACAAATAAAAGCTTATGGTGGAGCTCGGTTAGGATGGTGGCACAAAATTTGATGCAATTGTAAGTGAGACTCAATAAAGTTGAAAAGATTCGCAAATTCGCAAATGTAACAAGTAGACCAAGCAAGTAGTGGTACACGGAAACACACACGCAAATAGATAAGTGGGATTGTGCAAACCAAAAGTGAGCCAAAATGTGGAAACCACGAGAATGCTCTTGTTGCACAATACTAGAGAGACGCTAGCACGATTGCACAATAGGCGGATACGCGAACTTGTGCACAACCTATTCGGAAAAATGCAACGATCTCTATCCCAAGTATGCTATATGTATGATATTTCGGTGCAATGATCCAAGATGATCGGATATGACAATCTTAATGTTGTATGATGCTATGGTTCTTGCTTATAAGCTCTTTGCTTATCTTTCCTCTTTGCTTAAAAGCTTGGGTGGCTCTTTCACTTTTGAGCTCTTTTCTTATGCAAACTTCACGAACCAAGATAGCAATTGTGTATGCGATGACAACATTGTGACACACAAGTTGATCTCAAGATATGCACCACTATGGTATGCTATGTATGCTATGGAGTATGATCACTAAGGTGCACAAGTCACGTTGCGGCAATACTCAATGGCTAGTCTCGATGGGTAAGCAACGCAAAAGTAAGGCTATGTGGTTATCAATGCAATTGCGAGAGATGACAAAGATGTCGCCGAGGTTACCGCCCTTGACGAAGATGAGTCCTTGCCGAAGATGAGTGGTGGTGATGTTGACGCCGAACCGCACTCTATATAGCCAAACACAATAGGACACGGAACCACAACTCAAATTCTCAAAGACCAAAAGCGAAAATGTGGTAGCGGAAAGTGGAGGTGGTATAGCGGATGATGTGGTTTAAGCCCTAGGCAAAGATGCCGATGTTCGGAAAATTTGATGGTGTCAAAAGGTGGTGAAACCAAGGTGAGGACTTCGGCACGCCGATAGCTTCAAACGAGCCAAAGAACACTCAAATCGGAGTTCGGAGTGAAAAGTTACGATGAAAATGGTGAAAGTTGGAAGGCTGAATGGCCAGGCGGTAGTACTGCTATTAGGGCGGTAGTACCGCTTCGTGACGGGATTTTTCGACTATTTCTGCTGAACGGGGGCTGGCGGAAGTGCCGTGCTCAGCGGTAGTACCGCTAGGAGGGCGGTAGTACCGCTTAAGCGGTAGTACCGCTAGGAGGGCGGTAGTACCGCTCGAGTCGGGATTTTCTCGATTGCTTCGACTCGTTGCGCGATTTTGGGGCGGAAATGGGTGATTTCGGGGTCAAAATTCGATGGATTTTGTGGATGGAAAGAGGTGAAACTTGGAGAGATGCTAGATCGACTCGAAACCAAGCAAATCCACGGATCAAAATCAACAAAATTTCATCACACTAACAAATCACAAAAAAAAATTTGGGGCTATTTTTGTGGGGAATTTTCGGAATTAGGACAAAAACAACAAAATCAAGCTAGAAAAAGAGGGGTAGGGGCTCCAATAACGTGATCAACGTGGCTCATGATACCATGATGATGTAGGGCGAAACCCTATGTGGACGATCTTTCACGCTTGGAGAGAATCCCTACGACGAACACGAAGAACGAGCGGAAGAACACGAGGGAAAACACGAGGAGAACGAGAGAGATCACTCAACCGACAAGAAAACGATCACACAAGTGCTAGATTATCAAACACATAGAGTGGCACAAGATTCAAGGACAACAAAGGGTAGGATACAAGGGTAGCCGTTCTTCTCCGCGAGGAGGTCTTGATGGGGTCCACCCTAGGAGGGGGTCTTGAATCCGCTTGGGGATCTTCTCCGTAGAGGTCCTGATCTCGAAGGAGAAGTAGCCAAGTGGATGAGCAAAGGCTCTCACACCGAAATATGAGCAAATCCAAAGCTAACCCTAGAAAGGATGAGGGGAAGGTCTATATATAGTCTAGGACCTCCAAGGGGTAAGTTGGGGGCGAAACGAGTACATGGGCCTCGGCCCGAAACGCTGCACGCAGGCAGGGCGGTAGTACCGTTGCTTCATGGCGGTAGTACCGCTTTCAGCGGTAGTACCGCTTTGTGGGCGGTAGTACCGCTTTCAGCGGTAGTACCGCTTATCTTGAGCGGTAGTACCGCCCACGCTGCTCGATTCTGGGAGTGTGTCGGGTTTTGCGGAAGTAGGCGGAGGAGAGCGGCAGACCGCTTGGATCCCAGCGGTAGTACCGCTTGGCTTGAGCGGTAGTACCGCTCCCGCTGGACTCTGCAGTTCTTCCTCTTGCTCTTGGTGTCCATCTTGAGCTGTAGCTTCTCCTAGGTTGGTTCCTTGGTACCTAAGCATGCACAACATTCCGGATTGAGGTAGTAGCCATGTCTCGAGAGGGTCATATGATATTTCACTAAGGAGAGAAGTCACCTCGGTCTCGAGAGCTCGAGCTCGTGCTCTAGTCATGGGTCCTCTTGGCTCTTGATGAGACGGTTGTGGATGCATGGGGATGATCGTGGGATGCTCCGCATCAAGTATGCTATATGTATGATATTTCGGTGCAATGATCCAAGATGATCGGATATGACAATCTTAATGTTGTATGATGCTTTGTTTCTTGCTTATAAGCTCTTTGCTTATCTTTCCTCTTTGCTTAAAAGCTTGGGTGGCTCTTTCACTTTTGAGCTCTTTTGTTATGCAAACTTCACGAACCAAGATAGCAATTGTGTATGCAATGACAACATTGTGACACACAAGTTGATCTCAAGATATGCACCACTATGTTATGCTATGTATGCTATGGAGTATGATCACTAAGGTGCACAAATCACGTTGCCGGCAATACTCAATGGCTAGTCTCGATGGGTAAGCAACGCAAAAGTAAGGCTATGTGGTTATCAATGCAATTGCGAGATGACAAAGATGTCGTCGAGGTTACCGTCCTTGACGATGATGAGTCCTTGGCGAAGATGAGTGGTGGTGATGTTGACGTCGAACCGTACCTATATAGCCGAAACACAATAGGACACGAGAACCACAACTCAAATTCTCAAAGACCAAAAGCAACAATATGGTAGCGGAAAGTGGAGGTGGTATAGCGGATGATGTGGTTTAAGCCCTAGGCAAAGATGCCGATGTTCGGAAAATTTGATGGTGTCAAAAGGTGGTGAAACCAAGGTGAGGACTTCGGGCACGTCGATAGCTTCAAAACGAGCCAAAGAACACTCAAATCGGAGTTCGGAGTGAAAAGTTGCGATGAAAATGGTGAAAGTTGGAAGGCTGAATCGGCAGGCGGTAGTACCATTGGGTAGGGCGGTAGTACCGCTTCGTGGCGTAGTACCGCTTGGAACGGGCGGTAGTACCGCTCGTGTCGGGATTTTTCGACTATTTAGGCTGAACGGGGGCTGGCGGTAGTGCCGTGCTCAGCGGTAGTACCGCTAGGAGGGCGGTAGTACCGCTCTAAGCGGTAGTACCGCTAGGAAGGCGGTAGTACCGCTCGTGTCGGGATTTTCCCGATTGTTCGAACGGTTGCGGGATTTTGGGGCGGAAATGGGTGATTTCGGGGTCAAAATTCGATGGATTTTGTGGATGGAAAGAGGTGAAACTTGGGGAGATGCTAGATCGACTCGAAACCAAGCAAATCCACGGATCAAAATCAACAAAATTTCATCACACTAACAAATCACAAAAAAATTTGGGGCTATTTTGTGGGGAATTTTCGAATTAGGACAAAACAACAAAATCAAGCTAGAAAAAGAGGGTAGGGGCTCCAATAACGTGATCAACGTGGCTCTGATACAATGATGATGTAGGGCGGAACCCTACGTGGACGATCTTTCACGCTTGGAGAGAATCCCTACGAGGAACACGAAGAACGAGCGGAAGAACACGAGGGAAAACACGGGGAGAACGAGAGAGGGATCACTCAACCGGCAAGAAAACGATCACACAAGTGCTAGATTATCGAATGCATAAAGTGATACAAGATCCGAGATCAACAAAGGAAAGATACAAGGGTAGCCGTTCTTCTCCGAGAGGAGGTCTTGATGGGTCCACCCTAGGAGGGGGTCTTGAATCCGCTTGGGGGATCTTCTCCGTAGAGGTCCTGATCTCGAAAGGAGAAGTAGCCAAGTGGATGAGCAAAGGCTCTCACACCAAAATATGAGCAAATCCAAAGCTAACCCTAGAAAGGATGAGGGGAAGGTCTATTTATAGTCTAGGACCTCCAAGGGGTAAGTTGGGGGCGAAACGAGTACATGGGCCTCGGCCCAAAACGCTGCACGCAGGCAGGGCGGTAGTACCGTTGCTTCATGGCGGTAGTACCGCTTTCAGTGACAATACCGCTTTGTGCGTGATAGTACCGCTTTCAGCGGTAGTACCGCTTATCTTGAGTGGTAGTACCGCCCCGACGCCGTTCGATTCTGGAGTGTGTCGGGTTTGCGGAAGTAGGCCGGATGGAGAGCGGTAGTACCGTTTGGCTCCAAATGGTAGTACCGCTTGGCTTGAGCGGTAGTACCGCCCTCCGCTGACTCTGCAGTTCTTCCTCTTGCTCTTGGTGTCCATCTTGAGCTGTAGCTTCTCCTAGGTTGGTTCCTTGGTACCTAAGCATGCACAACATTCCGGATTGAGGTAGTAGCCATGTCTCGAGAGGGTCATATGATATTTCACTAAGGAGAGAAGTCACCTCGGTCTCGAGAGCTCGAGCTCGTGCTCTCGTCATGGGTCCTTTTGGAGCTTGGTGAGGCGACGGAAGGTCCATGGGGATGATCGAAGGATGCTCCGCATCAGTTCTTTTCCATTCTACCACTCACATCTTGCTTGGAATGATGGATAGGCCAAGTTCTTCTACCAACCCACTCTTCATCAAGCAAGACGACGACATGTCCTCATACGTCACCAAGAGCCACCTCTTTCGTGCACAACGAGCGTTGCACCAAGAACAACAAGCAATGAGCGACCGCATCGACAACCTCGCCACCGACTTGCGACTCTCCGAGCAACGTACAAGAGACTACTTCGACAACAAGTTCGAGGCTCACAAGCTAGAGAACGATGCAAGAATGGACGAGATCCGCGCGTTGATGAGAACCCGGCATCATTCCACTTCTTCATCATCAAGACGGAGCCGCTCGAGTCGACACTCCGACGACACCTTCTACGACTCAAGTACACCTACTTCGAACACTCTTCGTCGTGCCGCTCGTCAAGACCGTCATGCATCTCGCAACCCGCTACATGACAAGCATTCACAAGAGCAAGTTGATGATCAAGTTCCTCGTCCTCAATCAAACCAAGAGGCTTTTGCTCAAGCTCAAGAACGGCAACGTCTTCGTCGCCAACAAGAGGAAGAAAGAGCACGTCGTCACCAAGACGAACAAGACGCCAAGGCCCAACGTCTTCAACAACAACAACGTGAAGCGCAAGCTCTTGACGCGAACGTGCCCTTCAAGAATCAAGTAGAGCCGTGCCGCTAACCGCAATCGCGAACGGCGCAATCAAGAGGAAGCCCTTCGAGAAGAAATACAAGAGAGGAACTACCAACCTCATGTACAACGTCAAGTTCCTCAAGCTCCTCCACAAGCTCGTCAAGCTCCACCTCAACCTCAAGTTCCACAAGAGCAAGTTGAGCATGGTCTTCCTCCGCGCCAAGAGCAACATGAAGACGAGTATATCCCACGTCAAGGGCGTCATCATCAACATCGCCAACAACACAATGAAGAGCAATGCTACGGCAAGCTAAAATTCATGATGCCCAAGTTCAATGGAAGCAATGACCCCGAAGACTACCTCTCATGGGCATTGAAGGTTGACAAAATCTTCCGCTTGCACAACTACGATGAAGCGAAGAAAATAGCTATGGCATCACTTGAGTTCCAAGATTATGTGCTCATATGGTGGGAACAAATCATTAAGCAACGACAAGCAAGAGGTGAACCTCCAATCACCACTTGGGCTCAAATGAAGGATGTCATGCGAGCACGTTTTGTGCCAACCTACTACAATCGCGACCTCTTCAAGAAACTCCAACTACTCAAGCAAGGAACAAAGAGCGTTGAAGAGTACTACAAGGAAATGGAGATAGCCATGATTCGAGCCAACGTCAAGGAAGATGATGAGCAAACTATGGCACGTTTCTTGAATGGACTCAATCATCCCATCAAGAAGATCGCCGACTTCCAACCATACTCATCCCTCATTGAGCTCGTGCATCAAGCTACAAAGGCGAAACGCCAAGTGCAAGATGACTTCAAGTACGCCAAGTACTCATCCAAGACCTACGGCTTCTCCAACAACCAAGCTTCAACGACTACTCCACCATCTACTTCGACCAAGCTTTCTTCAAGAAACGACGACAAGTCAAGTTACAAGAAGACATCGACAAGTTCAAGTCGCCCTCCTCCTACTACAAGCAACCTCAAGCCGCGTGCTTCATCCTCTACTCCGACCGATGAGACTATCAAAACAAGCTCCTTCAAGTGTTTCACTTGCGGTGGCCGAGGCCACAAGTCATATGAGTGCACCAACAAGCGCACCATGATCCTCAACGACGATGGCACATATGACTCCATGAGTGAAGAAGAAATGGAAGCCCTTGAGCAAGTGGCCATGCACCGCAAGTAAATGAAGATGAAGATGATCAAGTCTTTTGTGATGAGGATTGAGCCCCGCTCGTTGTCTCCAAGGTCTTGACTCTTCAACATCAACAAGAAGAAGACCAACGATGCCACATCTTTCACACAAAAGCCGGCATCAATGGACGGTCCATCAAGGTCATCATCGATGGAGGTAGTTGCCACAACTTGGCAAGTGAAGAACTATGCTCCAAGCTACAATTGGTCAAGAAGAAGCACCCGCACCCCTACAAGGTTCAATGGCTAAGTGACTCCGGCACTATACGAGTCGAGCATACGGTCCAAGTCTCCTTCAAAATTGGTGCTTATGAAGACACGTTGGAATGTGATGTGGTCCCAATGACCGTTTGTCACCTACTTCTTGGTCGACCATGGCAATTCGACCGTGGTGTCATCCACAATGGGCGCACCAATCACTATAGCTTCAAGATGAAGGGGAAAGAATATGTGCTACGACCTATGTCTCCTAGTCATGTGATAGCCGACAAACAAGCCACCAATCATAGAGACAAGAGTGAGAAAGTGATCCACCCAAAAGTGAGTGAGAGCCTGATGAGGACATCAATACCATTGTTACACCCACAGCCCCTGCTGCTATACATACTTGGACCAATTACTAGAGCTCACAAGACGCCAATTGAATTATCGGTACTTTTGTTTCTTGTAACGATTCCAATGTTCATGAGAATATGATGCTGCCTAAATTGGATACATTTGTTTTGCTTACAAATGAAGGGCCTACCATGGACAAGAAAGATGAACCTTGGAGCAAGTTCAAGCATGGAGATGTTGGCATGCTAAGGGGAACAAGAACGGAGTTACAAGTGATGATTCCAGGACTTTGAAGCCACCCTAATGAGTGCATGAGGCCTTGGACGAAATATACAAGATGCCACTTCATAATATTCGTCCATAGGCTATTCTAGGTGCTGCGTCACCTTATTATTGGGCCGACCCATGTAATTTCGAAATACTTAAGTATAGGCTGTTTTAGAGTCCGTATGTGTGGGGAAACAAGAGTTAGGGTTGATTTGGACCCCTCCACCAAGGGCCACGAAATTCCCCTCTTCCTCCATATATACAGCCCTTAGGGCACCGTTTAGACCTTGGGTTTTGTTTAGATTAAAAGTTCGCCATAGCTGCAACTTCGCGTGCCGTTTGTGTTCAACGACTGCACAAAGGCGTCACGAACCCCACCTTGATCAATAAAGCTTTCATCTTATATTCGCAATATCCAGATTGCAATCTCGGTTTCTTGCTTGTTCTTCGTTTGCTCGCAGGAAGCAGGCCCTCGTGGTCGAGTTGATCGTGCTCGGCGTGGTCAATAACCTCTCGGAGTTGGTTTAGCGATTGCTAAGGCGCGACGTCCTCGCCGTTCGTAGTCGGATCGTCAAAGTCGACTTCCTCCAAAGCGAAAACCACATCTCATCGAAAGACGGGACACCTTTGCCTCTATCAAGTGGTATCAGATTTCCAGGTTGCTCGGTGAGATTTTACAGTTTTTCGTAGTTTAGATCGAGTCTGCTTCTTCATACCTATAGTCCACGAAAAAGCCACAAAAAAATTAGGGTTAGTTCATCATATCCGAACCAATCGAGCCTTTGCATAATCTTTTTAGGGTTTTGCTTTGTTGAATTTGCGGTTGCATCGTCGTGTCTAGTTGCTGGTCTTAGCGTCTAGTCTATTAGAGTTTGAGTTCGGTCATAAGTTGTCACGCCGCCGCACCATCATCATCGCCTTGCCATCTACCACCATTGCTTATCCGCCACCGCTCAATCCATATCCATATACCACCACCGCTACCATATACCACCACCGCTGCCATATACCACCACCATATATCCACCACCAATCCGAAGTTCTTTTCATATTAGGTTTGTTTTGAGATCCATCTAGTTTCCGATTCGTGTTTCCTTGCCGAGTAGGTTTCGAAAAAAAAAAGTCTCTGAAACCACCCTCCGTTTAGGCCCAAAATTTTCCAAAACGTGCTTGTCAAAAAATTTCGCTATCCTATTTTAGGTGTTTCTAAGTGTATTGAGACGATCGCCGTTATAGAAAGTTTTTTGACCCGTTTCAGTTTTTTGGGTCCGGCGAAAAAAAAAAATTTTTGGTCGAAAAAATTTCGTGCCCATCCCGTCGGTTTGACCAGGAAGAGTTTTGAGACACTCGCCATTATAGTGATTTTTCGCAAAAAAAAAAAAAAAAAGCAGCAAAAAAAAAAGGAAGCGCAAAAAAGCGAAAAAAAAAATCCAGTGTGCTTTTCCCTTGTTTACGTGCGTGCGCATGTGATTTTGTTAGTGTTCTAGGCTCGCGTCTCTAGCACGGTCTAGCCTAGGACCAAGACAAGATCACCGTCGTTGAGCGTTTATTCAACTTTGCATCTCTGAATTGATTATTGCTAACCTTTTTTTGCTACCATATTATAAGCCTTCCCAGCTCCAAATACATCTACATCGTATGCTTTGACTCTCCACGTAATCGCTCTATCCAAGCTTTGAGAGTTTTGACTACATCGGTTGCCGATCACCGCTTCTCTTTGGTAAGAACTGGTAAGAATTTGAGATTTGCCTGACGGTTTGTGATTGTCCACCACACCATCACCACCACTTCCTAGTAGTCTGTCCAATCATATTCTTGTGTGTTTCTATTGTTGCTAACCATGGCAGGATCACAAGTCGAGCAAGACCGACCGGGAGAACATGACAAACAAAGCGCTACATGATAAGTTTCAACAAATGATGAGTGGGCAGGTGGACGATGTGCTAAATAGATTTGAAGAGGCCATGGAGAAGATAGATGGCATTGAGAAGGCGTTGAAACAAAGCTCGATAACAAGTTTAATGAATTGCTCGTGCGTCTACCACAACCACCACCGCTGCACCTAACGCACCTCTACTACAACAACATGGACTACCTCCACATCGCTAAACAGCCCTCCGCGAGCTTCCGTGTACCTCTTCACTGGCCAAGCTGCTTGGTGCTGCTTGATGATACTTCGGCTCCTGCTGCTGCGGTGGGGAGGATGATTATGTAAGAGCTTACGAGGATGAGGTTGATCAACATCGAACTACGTGCAACCACCAGCACCACAACCACCAGTCGTCCACATGCAAATAATGGCAATGTTGGGCTCCCCTTGAGTACGAGATCATGACCATCTCCCTAAACTGAAATTGAATATTCCACCATTTGAGGGTAGATATGTTCCCTGATATATATCTTACTTGGGAGTTAGAAACTGAACAACGATTTACATGTTTACAATATCCCGAGGAGAGACGTGTTCCTGCTGCTGTTTGTGCTTTCACTTGCTTTGCATGTGTTTGGTGGTCGAACATTGTAGATTATATCCTGTTCCAGACTACTTGGGCTGCTTTGAAAACTGCTATGCGTACTCGTTGGGTTCCACCATATTATCAGCGTGAATTACTTCAAAAATTGCAGCGCTTAAGACAAGGAAAAAATTCGGTGAAGAATATTATCGGGAATTACAAACTGGCTTGATTAGATGTGGTATTGTTGAGGAGAATGAAGCTATGCTTGCACGTTTTACGGGTGGATTAAATAGAGATTCAGACCATTCTAGACTACAAGGATTATAATAATATCACTCGATTATTCCATCTTGCTTGTAAAGCTGAGCGTGAAGTGCAGGATCGGCAGTGCCTTGGCGGGACTAACTTTTCTGCAGGTCGACCTTCATCATGGACACCACGTGCATCATCTACTTCCACACGTTCTACTACACGGCACCTCCGTGGCTGCCACCTCCAACCGTGATACAAGGAAGGCACAACCACCACTATCTGCCAAGAGCACACCGCTTTGGGCCTACATGAGCTCTTCTTCTTCCATGGCGTCAACAGGGCACACAAGTGATATTATTTGTCGTCGTTGTAAGGGAAGAGGACATTTTAGAGAGAATGCACATCTCAGCGTGTGATGATTGCTCACGAGGATGGTGGGTATGAGTCGCTAGTGACTATGATGAAGAGACTTTGGCTCTTCTTACACATGAAGAACACGGTGGAGATGATTCTGATCCCGAGGCGCAATACATGGCTGCTGAAGATCTTGACAGTATGAATGTTTAGTTGCTCAACGTGTTTTGAGTGTGCAGGTTACACAAGTGAGCAAAATCAGAGGCATAACTTGTTCCATACAAAGGGAGTTGTGAAGGAGCGTTCTATTAGCGTCATCATAGATGGAGGGAGCTGCAACAACTTGGCTAGCATGGATATGGTGGAGAAGCTTTCTCTCACCACAAGACCACATCCACATCCTTACTACATCCAATGGTTCAACAACAGCGGCAAGGTTAAGGTAACACGTCTTTGTTCGTGTGTATTTTAGTATCTCTACATATGCTGATTATGTTGATTGTGATGTGGTACCTATGCAAGCATGTTCCTTATTACTTGGTAGACCATGGCAATTTGATAAAATTCTGTACACCATGGTAGAAACAATCAAGATACTCTTGTTCACAAGGATAAAAATATTACTTTGCTTCCTATGACTCTGATTCCATTTTGAAAGATGATATTAATAGAGCTAATAAAGCAAAACAGAGAAAATAAGAGTGAAAATCAGATTGTGGCAAAAGAATTTGAGCAACAAATGAAGCCTAATAATAAACCATCTAATGTTGCTTCTGAAATTAAACTGAAAAGTGCATGTTTATTTGCCACCAAATCTGATATTGATGAGCTAGATTCTAGCAAATCTGTTTGCTATGCTTTTGTGTGCAAAGAGGCATTATTTTCATTCGAGGCGTGCCTTCCTCTTTGCCCCCTTTGTCACTAACATTTTGCAGGAGTTCGACGTCTTCCCACAAGGCGTGCCACCGGATTACCACCTATTCGAGGATTGAGCATCAAATTGACTTAATTCCGGTGCATCGCTACCCAACCGCGCACCATACCGTACCAATCCAGAGGAGACGAAGGAGATTATGCGTCAAGTGACGAGCTGCTCGACAAAGGTTATATCGCGAATCTCTTAGTCCTTGTGCTGTTCCTATTATACTAGTGCCTAAAAAGGATGGTGCGTCGGCGTATGTGTGTTGATTGTAGAGGCATTAATAATATTACTATTCGTTATCGTCATCCTATTCCTAGGCTAGATGATATGCTTGATGAATTGAGTGGCTCTACAATATTCTCCAAAGTTGATTTATGTAGTGGATACCATCAAATTAAGTATGAAATTGGGAGATGAATGGAAAACAGCATTTAAAACTAAGTTTGGATTATATGAGTGGTTAGTCATGCCTTTTGGGTTAACTAATGCACCTAGTACTTTCATGAGATTAATGAACGAAGTTTTACGTGCTTTCATTGGACGATTTGTGGTAGTTTACTTTGATGATATACTGATTTATAGCAAATCTTTGGAAGAACATTTAGAACATTTACGTGCTGTTTTAATGCTCTCGTGATGCACGTTTGTTTGGTA